>APFE030449072.1:6522-34019 GCA_000404065.3 Pinus taeda | reverse complement strand
CTATCTTCCATTAATAAGAAATTTCTTTTACAATGTACTGGTGCAGTCCTTTACCAGTACGCAGGCTTCTACCTGCAGAAGGCTACAACCTTCTTAGCTCTTGTACTAGTCATTCCATTTACTAGTACGTAGGTGCTGACCTACTGAAGGCTCCAACCTTCACTCGTTTTCCAGCTGCTCCTGGAAGGGAGCTACAACCCCCTTGGCTCTTGTACTGGCCAATATGTTTACCAGTATGTAGGTGCCGGCCTACAATCATCCAGGGACCACGTTTCATCAATTTTCAGACTGGATCCATAGAATAATCACCATTGCAATACAATCAATCTCTGAATCACCCAATACTGAAACCCTGTCACAGAACACAACCAGAGCCCACAACTCTGCAACAACAACTAGAATCAACAGCAACCTGAAACCCAAGTCTCATAATGTATACGCTACTTTGACGAACCCAAACTGCGTGTATACGCACTTTTCCCAAGGCAAACCCGCGTACAGATCTGCAAATTCAACCTCATAACTTTGCAGCTACTTCAAACATCAGAATATACCCAAATCATAACATGCGTCAATAGATCTAGTCTATCCTTACTCAACCCATATAAAGATAATCATTCCAAGCCTTGAGATCCCAATCCTTCATTCAACATCCTTCACATGAGTGCCTCCTTGGTTCAGATCAAGCAAGACATCACCAACCCATATCAGCATCTGGATCTCACACTTTATCAGATCTCCATCACTTCCTCACACTTGCACTCCATCTTGGCCTAAAGATCTTCTCCTTATATAGCCTTAGGCCTTGCTCAATACCATGGTCCAAAACCATAACAAACCAATACCATCAACTTCGAAACTAGGGATCAACACGTTCGTCGAGATGCCATGGTCCAAAACCATAGGCACAACTTCCAAGGAATAACCGCCACAGACCAAAGATAAGTTTTCCACATATACGCGCTTTTACTGAAGTAAACATGCGTGTATACGCGGATTCTCTTTGACAAACCTGCGTATATCTCTTTTTCTACTTTCTGAGTGCCTGATCTGAGATCTGTTACCAGAGAGGGTTGCCATCACCTGTACCAACCTCTGAGCACATGTACCAACCTCTGAGTGAGTTGCCATCAAGGACAACACTTGAAACATAATGCCAACAATCTCTCCCTTTGGACTTGATGGCAACCACCACACCAAGTCACTCTCCCCCTTTGACATCAAGGGCAAAGGGCGTACCAAGATAATACTATCCATACCGCTGTCCATACTCCCCCTGAGTACCTGCTGAAATCTCTGAATGAGCTCCCCCTTTGTATATGCCAAGATGTATCAATCCATCGATGCTCCCCCATAATGCCAACAATGCATTATTTGAAATATATGCTCCCCCTGAACTTGTGCCATGTCATCATCAAAACAGTGACTGAACCATATCAGAGTTCTGTACTACTGCTTTCTTTCAGAACATCATATACGCGATTCTGCAGCATCTAACTCGCGTATATACGTGACTTGTCTTCATGAATTCCGCGTATGTGATTTGGAACACTGATGTTCCACACTTCCAGCTTCCTCTGAATCTGTCATGTCTGTGTACTCTGCAATGCCACATCTTTCTGACTGAACTTCCTTCTTCTTCCATACCTTCAAGCATGTTGATGATTTCTTCTTATTATGAACTTTGTTCCTGCAATATTTTGCTCTATGTCCAAACTTGTTACATGCATAGCACCTTACATGTTTCATATTCCTTTTGTAGCAGTCAGCAGCCTTATGACCATACATATTGCAAGCAAAGCAATATCCATAAAAGTACCTTGATTGAGATGACCTTTCTGCATAATGATCTTGAACCCTTCTTCTTCTACATCTAGCTGCAACATGTCCAAGATTATGACATACATAACATTCAACATTATTCATAGAAGGAGTAAAGGATTTTCTTTGAGGAATCTCTTTCCTTAGTTGATGATGCGATGGATCTTTCATTTCTTCTTTGATCACCTCAGATTTCTCTTTAGAGTTCCTTTCTTCACCTTGTGAACTAGATTCACCTTGTGAACTAGATTCACCTTCAACCAATTCATGGAAACCAAGACCAGTCTTTATAGCAGGAGACCTTTGACTACTAAGAATATCATCCAAGACTTTAGAGCTATCTTGAAATCGTAAAAGCTTATCCTTTTCTTCTATTTTACCTTTCAAGATATTTACCTCAACCTGAAGTTGTTCTTCCTTTTCAAGAGATTGTTTTTTCAAATCTTCTTCAGCTTTTCTTCCTTGTTCCATTTGTTTCCTTAGTTTGAGAATCTCCTTTTCTTGTTCTTCATTCACATCCTGCAGCATTTGACGAACTCTGAAGACACATTCTGCTGAGATTTTAAACTGATGACTTCATTTTCCTGTTTTTCAATAGCTAGGAGTAGATTCATTCTGCTTCCTTGATTCTTCAAGATCTCCTTTTAGTGAGAGGATTGTAGCTTCCAGATTTTCATAGTAGCTGGATCTATCTTTGAGTTTCTTGATGGTTGTGCTTCTTTCATTCACTTCTTTTCTTAATGATGTCACTTCATGCTGCAATTTTTGACATTGGTCTTCCTTGTCCTTGAGAAGTTTCCTTACCTTGTTTCCTTCTTCTAGTTGGGCCTTCAATTTGGTAGCTTCTTCTTTGAAGTCACATTCCCTCTTGTTCAATAGATCTTGTTGATCTCTAATTTTGTCTGTCAGCCTTTTAAATTCTGCCTCTATTTGATATCTTTCTTGTTCACCCATAAGAGCAAGTTCAGTAGTTTCACTATCACTTCCATCTGTTTCACAAGGAAATATAGGTGGAATATCAGAGGATAACACATTCATACCTGATAATGATTCTGAATCTGATTCTGAATCTGGAGAGCTTCTTATGCCTAATCCCCAATCGATTCTCCCACTGTCATGGTTCTTCTGAGATGACTTCCTTTTCTTAGATGCTTTCTTCTTAAGCTTCCTTCCCATTGTTCCACAGATCTCCTTCAAGCGATCAAGCTTTTATCAAAGGACCTGCTCTGATACCAATTGTTGGAAATAATACTGAGAGGGGGGGGGTGAATCAGTATTATCACATTAATAAAACTTTTCCATTTCCAAAATCAGATTCAGATATGCTACTTCCACAACTTCTTATGATTAAGTTAATTGATCTTCAATGAGTGCATTAGAACATTATCAACCATATTATCAGTTAACAGATGCAGTAACATAGAATAGATCATCACACATAAGGTACACACATGAACACCATGATATAAGGTGGAAAACCAATGCGGGAGAAAACCACCTGCTGCAAGTCATCTCAATCTTCTTCTTAATAAGAAAATCCTTTTACAATATTTTGTACTGGTGCAACCTTATACCAGTACGGGAGCTACAACCCCCTTTGCTCTTGTACTAGCCGATCCATTTACTAGTACGCATGCTACTACCTGTTACAATGCTCCAAAGATTTCCTTTTAGCTCTTGTACTAGCTTAGATACTAGTACGTAGGTGCTGACCTACAATCTTCTCTCCTCCAGGTACCACGTTTCATCAATTTTCATACTGGATACACTGAAGCACAACACATAATCTGAAAGGCCACGTTTCATCCAATTTTCATACTGGACCCAACAACAATATTGAATCTCATAATCAAACAACTTTCTGAATCACCCAATCACTAGATCAATACATATACAATGAGAGTTATCAACCAGATCTAGTTCACCAGATCATATGAACCTGATCCATAACACTGAGGCTAATCATAATCATTCAATCAATTACTGTTGTCATCAGAACATAATATCAGAAACCAAACATCACTTCAAAAACCCAGAACACAACAATGATAAACATGGATAGCTAAGTAGATTTCAAGAAAAGTAAGCAGCTTCACCCATGTACAGCCTGCTTACAAGTAAGCAACTTCACCCATGTACATCTTGCTTACAGGTAAGCAACTTCACCCATGTACAGCCTGCTTACGGTACGCAGGTATCCCAACTGCTGACCTGCTTACCTACGCAGGTAACTGAACTGCTCACCTGCTTACCTACGCACTGTGTCCTTTGATCTGCCTGCGTACCTCCGCACCTGCAACCCTTCTGTGCCTGCGTACCGACGCACCTGCAACCCTTTTGTGCCTGCGTACCGGCGCACCTAAAACGCTTCATCCCAGCGTATGTGCGCACTTTTCTTTCACTGTACCTACGTACCTTCGGGCATAGATAATTTCAAGACTTCAAGAACAACCCAGACAATCAGATCTACAGATCTGATCATGCACCGAAGAGATCTCAATTCATCAGTAGATTCGCCTTATTTAGATCTAGACATTACACCCAAGATATCATGATATTTCAGATCTAGTTCTCATAAGATGTTCAACCCAAGTACACTTATAAGCCAAATGATCTCCTTTGCTTTATATAGGCAAGCTCCTCCTAAAAACATGGATCAATACCATGAGCCAAAACCATAGAAACACAAATACCGTCGGCTAGTTAAACATAAGAGACCCCATGTGTGCTTTTCTTTGCCTTGAAATGTGTGCACTGGGGTACGCACCTCCTGGACGGCTTATCTACATATTAGGACGCGGTCCCTTCACAGTGTACTTGCGGGTACGCACTTTCTGTAAGGTGTACCTGTGTACCCCTTATTTTCTTCCATATTTGATAGTTGATCATCAATCTCTGCTGCTAACTTGAGGTACTGTGGTCTATCACCTGAATGGGTTGCCATCAAGGACAACACTTTAGCCATAATGCCAACAATTATCGTAAATTTGTCCGCAACTATGGTCGCATAGCAAAGCCCCTCACCCAACTCCTAAAGAAAAATTCTTTCTTCTGGAATGAGGAAGCACAACAGGCCTTTACAGCTCTAAAAAATGCCATGTGTTCCACTCCAGTTTTAGCACTCCTTGACTTCACCAAATCTTTCGTCATTGAATGTGATGCTTCAGGAATAGGTATTGGGGCAGTTTTAATGCAGGAAGGGAGACCGTTGGCCTTCACAAGCCAGCAACTCAGTGGGAAGAATCAGGGCCAATCTACATACGAGAAGGAAATGATGGCCATCTTACATGCAGTCGACACCTAGCGACCTTATTTATTGGGGCGACATTTCCAAATCCGCACAGATCATCACAGTCTTAAATATTTTTTGGAGCAACGCCTATCCTCCCCACAACAAAATAAATGGCTAGCCAAAATGCTGGGATATGATTATGAGATCATTTACAAGAAAGGGAAATACAATAGTGTAGAAGATGCATTATCTCGCCAATTTGAGGAGGAAAGTACCCTGCTAGCTATTTCCCTCCCCATTCCAGAATGGATTGAAGAAGCTCGCAGAGAATGGTTTTCACACCCCGAGCTCTCCCAACTCATTTCTCAATTACAGGCAAATCCAAATTCCACCAAGGGCTACTCGTGGCCGGATGATATTCTTCGCTACAAGGACAGAGTCGTAATATCAGCAACATCCACCTTCAAAAGTCGCATTTTGGCAGAGATGCACTCATCTCCCATTGCAGGATATTCGGGCTTTCAGAAGACGTATGCTCGCACCAGACGATCATTTTTCTGGACAGGCATGAAAAAGGACATCCTTACCTTCGTAACCGAATGCGAGGTCTGTCAATGCCACAAAGGGGAAACAATCAACACACCAGGCACCTTACAACCATTGCCCATTCCAGCATCAATTTGGACAGAAGTTTCTATGGATTTCATTACAGGTCTTCCAAAGTCAGGGAACAAGTCAGTCATCATGGTGGTTGTGGACCGATCGTCAAAGTATGCTCATTTCTGCACTCTCCCCCACCCGTTTACACCCACCTTGGTTGCTCAAACTTTCATGGATCAGATCTTCAAATTGCATGGCATGCCCATTTCTATAGTGTCCGACCGCGACCCGATCTTCACCAGCAATTTTTGGCAGGAACTCTTCAGAATACAAGGCACTCAACTAAAACTCAGCACTTCCTACCATCCGCAAACAGATGGTCAAACTGAAGCAGTCAACAAATGTCTAGAAACCTACCTTAGGTTTTTTACTTCAGAAAAACAACACCTTTGGGTACAGTGGCTACCTCTGGCAGAATGGTGGTATAACACCAACTATCATGCCACCACCAAAATGACTCCATATGAAGCAGTATATGGTCAACTCCCGCCTTCACCTACTTCATATCTCAAGGGCTGCTCAAAAGTCCAAGTAGTGGATCAACTCCTACAACACCGCACAACTATGCTCGCCCATCTTCGACAAAATCTTCACCAAGCTCAGAACCGCATGAAGCAACAGGTAGACCAGCATCGCTCAGAGTGCCAATTTCAAGAAGGGGATCAGGTTTTTTTACGGCTCCAACCATATAAGCAAACATCACTCAAAGACAAAGGATGTCAGAAACTCTCTCCCAAATCCTACGGACCATATCAAGTACTTCAACGCATTGCAAAAGTGGCCTACAAGTTGGCTTTGCCACCTACTGCAAAAATCCATCCAGTTTTTCATGTTTCATGCCTCAAGAAAGTGATTGGGAATAATTGCAAAATTCAGACCAGTCTACCGGAATTGGATGAAGAAGGATCCATTTGGCTTCAACCGGAACAGGTCCTCGACACACGAGTCAATCAACTGCGTGGCCGCATGATTAAGGAAGTCCTAGTCAAATGGAAAGACACCTCTCCAGAAGATGCAACTTGGGAGCCAACCACTATTCTGCAGCAGTTTCCGCAGCTTCAGCCTTGAGGACAAGGCTAGTCTTAAGGGGGTGGGCATGTTAGGGTCCCACCCTAACCCCCTTATATATGTAATGGGACCACGTCATAGTCAAGAGTCGATAAAGCCCATATTAATAATTGTAAGTGGTTAATCCGCAATTAATAAAGGAACCACAGTTAGTTGCAAATGGGTCGACGGTATTAGTAATAAACGGTATTGACTTGTGGTATTACTTGTAGGAGTCATATATAAAGGATACTAACTCCCTACGAGGAGCATCGTGTCTTATTTTTGTAATCGAGCTCTGCTCTATTGGAGGTTACCCCCCCGAAGAGGCAAGTGAACATTACTCTCTGAATAATAAAGTCTTCGCTATTCTGTGTTCTGGATATCTTTTCTTCGCATATTCTGTGTTATCGGTCTTTTTTCTTCGCATATTCTGTATTCGGGTATCATTTGCAGGTCAAGAAGCATAACAGTGTCAGCTTGGCACATGATCCAATCCGCAAGGATATCTTCTTTGGTTTAATGTGTGTTGGGAACGGGTTCCCCTAAGAGCAGTTTTGGGGCTAAAAGCCCATGTTTTGGGACAATTTTGTAATAAAGTTGTAAAGTCTCCGCATTTTGTGGTCGTAGAGCGCTAAGGTGTTAAGATTCATAAAGTGTTGTTCGCCCTTATTTTGTAAAGTGTCAATTCGACTGTAAATATCTACCCGTGGTTTGAGGACCATGGGATTGTATAAAAAGGAGCTAAGTAAGTAAGATGTAAATAGTTAGTAGTGAATTAGAGTTGAGATGATTTCTACAGAGTGATCTAGCTTGGAGAAGTCTAAGTATTTTTGGGTCTTAGCGTAGGTAGAGGCTCTACAGATGAGTGTGCAGAGGCCTAGGGTAAAAGTCCGCAACTGAGTGCATGGACCCCTATAGTTGTGTGGACAGGGTGGATAGAGTCTATATTAAACTAGAGATATCAATAAAGAGAAGTATTCTACAATTAATGTGTATTTAGTCTCTGTTAATGCATCTGATTATATTGCATTATGATATGGGTTTATATTACAATGTTTATTTGATGCGCGAATGTATGTGATTATATCTGTTAATTGAACGCAAGTAAGAATATCAGTTTATGCAACGATAATTGTAATTGATAGGTATAATAAGTAAAACACTTGAGATAACTCAAGAACCTATACAATACATCATCATAGGAGCGTGAAAGTACCTAAACCGTTGGTTAGGGCTGCGTGAAGGTCAATCGCACACCTTCGTGAAGGTACTGAAGGGAGGGATAGAGGGTAGATCGATAAACCCTAAGGCTTAGCAACCTATGCGAAGGTAGGCACAGGGGTATAAATCGACATCACAACCATCTCAAGGTGTAGAAACTTGGTTCTCACATCCCCCCATACTGCTTCAGGTAAGACTTCGGTCTGCACTCCATGAGCTGATGACAAAAGGGCTAGTAGTGTAGGGATTTGTTTTGCTTACTAACGCTGAACTTGAGTCAGGGCCCACAAAGCCAAAAAATGGTTCTGTTGCTAGGACCAAGAATCTTCATGAGAGATGTGGGATGTCATATGATTGGAATCCAACTAAAAAAGAGATCGAAGGCTGGTTGGATAGGAAGATCCATGAATTTACGGTGTAGGAGAACATAAATCCACATCTGACAAAGGAAAAATGGCTAGATAGGTACATGTATACATAAATCCACGAGATCTTTTTCTCTTCCTTTCCAATTGAGTTATATGAGTGGATCGTGAAGCTATCGGATAGCCAAGGAAGGTGGAGGCTTGACGGTCATATTGTCTGGACCCTAGAGTTAGTAAAGAGACTGGAAGCATCTGAGGATAAGGTCACCCGTGTTGTCGATCATTGGCTCAATCGTATCATAGGAGGGTTTGTGACTGAATTCGTAGTCAATACCTCAGTGAGTTACAGTGAGGTGGAGTGATGTTTCTTCAAAGGTCCGCAAGATAAGTACTTGAAGTCTTTAAATACTTGGATTAAGATGTTACTGTGCTAAAAGCGGGTTATGCAGCTACCTTGATGTTTGAAGCTACGCGAAGTGGAAAGACTTACAGGAATGAAGGAATAAAGGGTCCTAAATATAGCCCACTAATTTCACCTCCTTTGAGTGATGACAAGGGAGTAGCGTAGGTTTCTCCACGAAGTGTAGTTCAATTGATAAAACAAGGATTTCCGTGATTACCACCTCCACCTTCACCACCATCACCTGCAACTTCACCCACACCACCACCACCTCCACCACAGTTCAACATGGTGAATTCAGTGAAGCTTTCATTGTTTAATGGCTTGGGAAATGATGACCCGGACCAGTTCCGGTTCATCGTAAAAGTTGTACGAGATGTTTAGGGTGTCACAGATGATCACATGAAGAAGGTGATTTTGGCTAGAGCTTTGGAGGATCGCACACTAACTTGGTACATCAAGTACTCTAATGATAACCCAAATGTTGAGTTGGCAGAGATCCAGCCACACTGAATAAAGAGTTCAGTAGGCCTAAATCCGAGGCACATTCGATTGTGGGGTTCAAGGAAATCATGATGAAACTAGGTGAGACACCTTGGGAGTTGGATCATAGGTTAAAGTGTACAATACATGAAGCTAACATGAATTTAACAGATGAGCAACACCACGAGTGGTTTGGGGCTTCGCTCCTTGCTCACCTAAGGGTTGCTCTGTCACAATAGAAGATTATGACTTAGGCAGAGGCCTTGGAGATTACAATAATACTGCATGAAACACTGATGCAAGATCCAAGTCTGGGGGTTCAACAGATCCATGCGTAGTTGCAAAATATTTGCCTCAAAATGCAAAGTCTAAACAAGATAGAACAGTTTGGCCAGAGGCATGTGAAGAGATATGGTGCCTGAAATGTAAAGGTCAGGGGTATGACAAAGACCACTACCCAATCTTTGCAAATTTTATTGTAGGAGGAGGACCGATGCCTTTGAGGCCGGAAGCCCAAGCAGGACCAAGTGCGGGGCCTACATTGTGGTGCGCTATATGTTAGGTAGCAGGGAAACATACGACTGATAATTTTCATTTGCTGTAGAAGTTTGTACAAACAATGAAACAACTGTTCTACAAATTCTATAAGTCAGTAGGGAATGAGGATTGTAATTGCCTAAGTTATGAATTGATGATGGATAGAACACCCGCCTATAGAGTTCAAGAAAAAATGTGGACTCTTGACCAGGGCACTGGGATGGTGCTGACAGGCTTTCAGGGGTGTGTATGAGGCTGAGATGGAGGAGGACCTGTCGGAGGTTGGGGATAGCTGATCTGTTGCAATTGTGGAGGACCAAGACACTATGCCTGCGAATGCACTAACCCAATGCATCTTTTGTGCAAATATTGTACTTAGTTTGATCATGAGATTGACGACTATCCTACACTAATAGAAAGGATATGTGACAAAGGGGTGCTACCTCCACAGTCGACTCAGAACCTGCAGATGATGAGGGTTAAGCCTCGCAAAGAAGATCCAAATGTGAATATAGTGCTCCGAAGTGGAATTACAATGGGTGACGATAAAGGGAAACAACTTGAAGACAACGTGTGGATTCACAAAGCTCCAAAGAAGGAGGTTGAATTTGATTTGGAGCATGCATGCGAAATGTTCATGGAAGCAAAGAAGAGCTTCGCTGAGGCCCTTACCTCAAGGAGCCGGGATAAACCTATCGAGGAAATGGACCCTTCTATGCTTACGACCTTTCTAGAGACCTGCATGAAGTTGCTGCACGATAGAAATACTGTGAATGGGTTACAAGAACTTATAAATAAATGTGTCAGAAACACTTCGGGTGAACTGCGCATGGTATGGAAGATTGGTAAGCATAAGGCAAGGACAAAACGTGATATGAGACTCACCGTGCAAATATAAGAATATGAAATGGATCAAGTTATTATGGATATGGGGTCAGACGCAAATATTTTTCCAAAGCAGACTTGGGAATGGATGGGTGACCCATGTTGCAGTGGTCTCCGATTCAGTTAAGGATGGAAAAATAGCAGAAGGTCATACCTATGGTATCGTTGTAGGGAATAACTGTAGATACTGAAGGCATGAGTGCATTGCCTGATTTTGAAGTAATATAAATTGTGGATGATAGCAACCCCTATCTTAAGCTCCTTGGCATTGATTGGGCTACTGACATGAATGGGGTAACCAACCTAAAGAACTGAAATATGATACTTGAAAAGAAATCGCTTCGCGTAATAGTACCCCTAGCTCCTACAGAAGGATCACACTATACTGAACCAGTCCGCGATTACAAAAGTGATGATGATTTGGAATGCATATATAAGATAATAGCGGGAGACCAAGATTGGGTGAATTTGATAGTGGATGGATGAATTACATGGGATCGTGAGAGTTCCTGCACCTCAGAATAGGATGAAGAATGAGAGCGTTAGCAGAATCGGCTACATGAAGTAACTAGACTGAGTTGTAACATGATGACCCGGTCGTTGCGCTATGTGTCGTCAGAGGTAATAAATTTTCCCACTTATGATGGCTTGAATGATATGGATGTGTTTTCAGATGCATTTGAGAGGGAAGTACCAGAGAAGCAGTGCTTCCAGGCTTTGGACTGGGCACTGCGCGCTACGCCCGCAAGATGGTGGGGTACGCACAAGGGTAGTTTTGATGATTGGTGCGAGTATAGGAGGATTATGAAAACACATTTTGGGAAGCTGAAGGTACAAGTGATGGACAAGTATGGCAGAAATCATGATTCAAGAAAACACTTGGCCAAATGGGCTAAGGCCTATGGAGGGGAGCCCCAACCTAAATGTGTGCACTTGTTCTGTCACACCCTAGATGTCATCCCAATGAACTAGTACTTGGAGACAGAGCTCTGCCATGGCACAAAAGGATGGGATATTTTGCACGAAGGGTTCATAATGACATTCAAATTCAAAGACAAGTTTGACTATATTAACGAAGCACTACAAGAAGTCAAAGCAATGATCTTTCAGATATCACAGGATCCTTTGGATATAGTTCAACCTGATTGGACTTCTTAGCTAAGCCATGCACTGGAATGCTATAACATGACTGATGAAGAAGAAGATGAGGACCCCCGAAATATTAATATCCCTAAAACCGAGGGTCACCGCGAGGTCGAGGGACCGTAAATCAAGAATCTTGATATAACTGCATCGCTGAAAACTAAGTAGATAAATATTGGCATAGAGGCGAAGCCGAAATTCGAGAAGATTGGAGATTACTGGGATGACGTGACAGCAGATAAGGTCACTGAATTTCTCCGAGAATACCAGGATTTGTTCCCTACCAAGTTTACAAAGTTAAAGGGGATAATAGGAGACATAGGTGTTATGAAGATCAAGTTAAAACCAGCTTGAAGCCATTTAAGCAAATACCTTACCGTCTCAATCTGAAGTATAAGGAGAAGGTCCGCTTAGAGTTAGATAAGATGCTCATGGCAGGCATCATTGTTCCGTAGAAGAATCTGATTGGGTAAGCCCAATGGTGGTATAAGAAAAGAAGCAGAAGGATGAAATAAGGATATGTGTAGATCTCAAGAAGTTGAATGACGCTTACATGCATGATCCTTTCCCGACTCTATTCACTGATGAGGTATTGGATAATGTAGGTGGCCAGGAAGCATACTCCTTCACTGATGGGTTCTTTGGGTACCATCAAATCAAAATTGCACCTGAAGATAGAAGCAAGATGACCTTCATGACTGAATGGGGATGTTTTCAGTACACCATAATGCCTTTCGGATTAAAGAATGCACCTGCGATTTTCACGTAGTCATTGTTGCATTCAAAGACTTCATTCATAAGTTTCTGGAGGTGTAATTTGGTAACTGGAATGTGTTTGGGTTGATAAAATTCCATGTGGCAAGTTTGCACTTAATGTTAGATAGTTGTCGAAGGTACCAGATTGTGCTCAATCTGAATAAATGTTTGTTTTGTTTCCCTTTTGGGATTTTGTTGGGTCATGTGGTATGTAGACAAGGATTGATGGTAGATCTCGTGAAGATTGCAGTGATAATTAACCTGGAGGTGCCAAGGAGTGTGAAACATCTATGCGCAACATTGGGACATACTGGGTACTATAGGAAGTTTATCAAGGGCTGTGCCCAGATCACCATTCCTATGGAGAAGTTTTTGAAAAAGGATGTCACATTCTATTGGAACAAAGACTATTAGAAAAGCTTGGATGTGCTAAAAGGAAAAATGGTCACCCTGCTGATTTTAGTTTTGTTAAATTGGGAGAAGAAGTTTCATGTACACATAGACGCGTCATGTATAGCATTGGGAGAAGTACTAACATAGGCTGGTGAAGGGGAATTGGACCATCCTATAGCATTCGCAATAAGGAAGTTATCCAAGGCTGAGAAGATGTTAGGATATTCCAACACATAGGAAATAGTTAAGTATAACTTGGTCTAGCGTAAGGTTAGGAAAAGTGTGTTTCTTTACTATGTACATTTGTAACTTACAATCTGACAGTCACGATATGTTTTAGACGTGAAGTGATTTAACAATTCATTCTCTCCTCGGTATTACTGACACTTGATACGTGGCTTAACACTCGATTCGTCCGTGATCTCTATTTAAAGAGCATGGAGGGTCATTTTTAGGGTCACTGTTAATGAGAGAAGCTTATGTAAATTTTCATTCTTTTATTAATAAATTGCCTGAAGTGGTCGCGTTGGCTCAAGCCATGGAATGTTTCCTTCTTTGAGGGTTTTAACCACGTCAAGAATACTGGTGTATTGATCTTTGATCTATTTGTGAGCAGTGTCTTTTGGTGTTCTGTCTGAGGAAATTACGCTGTAAATTCCTACATGGTATTAGATCTATTTAAGTGCCACATCCGTTGGTGATCCAAATCTGAAGCTAGTACAATTGCATCTGACTGTCGTTTCCTAGATCTATTATTTATGACTACTTTCGGGTCGAGAGGACTGCTCTATAGTGTTAGGAGCATTTGTTCTAGTGAGGAACCCCTTTTGTTTGATGCAAAAGGGTTTATGGTAGCCCTAGCTAGGTCATTTTTAAGATCTCGAGGTATAAGTCTTTATTTGCAGTTTTAGTTATTTGTCTCTCTGTTTATTTCGATTTATTTAGCTCTATGTTTTTTATTACTGGATCTATACCTTCAATTTCTACATATGCTCTTTGTCCCACGACCCTATGCGATCTGGGAAAATAAAAAACGGAAAGGAGTAATTTTTCTCATGCGTATGCTCTTTTCTGCCATGCCTTAGTGTGATCTTGGAAAATCAGAAACATTGAGAAAAATATATAGTTTCTGGTGAAAGCTAACTTCAAGCCGTAAGGTTTGGTTTTTTTTACATGTCCGTGTTGGGTTGTGTGATTTTTTGTTTTGTAGGAAAAAATAGTCTTTTCAAGTAAGCACACACCTCAAAGCTTCAGTGACTAAAAAAAAAAAAAAAAAAAAACCTTCCTCGTTTCCAAAAATTACTAACCTTTTAAACTAGCCCACTTTGTCCAAAGTTACTTTATGAGAATAGAGGTCTTGGGTTCAAGTCTTTATTTTTGTTGAGTTACTTTTTCAAAGTACATGTAACTTATGTTTTAAAGTTACTTTATGTAAAAGTGTTCTCACCCATTACAAAAAGTGAGTCACTTATAATCCTAAAGTCTCTTTATCTTTCATTTAAGTTAGAATTTAGTGAGTAGCTCATAAAGTACCATCATAAAAGTGACTTTCACTTATTTATAAAAGTGGGTCACATAAAATATTTTTTTAAGTGAGCTAATTAGATTAAGTTTAGAAGGGGGGAGAGAGGGACGGGCGGGGTTTAAATATAACATTATCATTCATTTCCACACATTCATGCACTTCGTCAACATCTTCAACATCTTTTATTAAAAAATCCATAATTTCTTCATCCGAAAGCCATTTTCAGAGCCATTTTTTTAATCAACCTAATCTTTCGAGATCTTTCCTTTGGAACACTTAGTTTCAACATCTACAGCTTCAATTTCTGTTAAAATAGAAAGTGCATGCCAAGTTATTCTTGACAGCACCAACTACTTCCAATGGTGGTATTACATTATGGATTTACTTAGAAGTAAAGGTCTTTACAGAATAGCCTCAGGACAAGAAACTAAACCTAAAGAAGAAGAGAAGGTAGACAAATGGGAAAATAGGCAAGATCAAGCATGTGGATTGATAGGGATGTCTATTTCTCTAGAACTTAGATTCCATATCGTAGAACTTGATACCCCTAATGAAGCAATGAAACAACTCACTAAAGTTTTTGGAATTAAGAATGAAATTAGAGCTCATCAACTTGAAAATGAGTTGCTTACGTTGGACCCCAATATTGTTTCTTCCATTGAAGATTTTATGTCCAAGTTCAAGACCCTTAGACTTCTCTTGGAAGGTGTTAAGGTTAAGAAAGAAGATGGTAGCCTTATTTATTCCACTCTTACTAAGTTGGGACCAGTCTACTCTATGTTTGTTTCCACTTTCCATTCTACTAGAGAAGCCTTTATTTCTCAAGGACAAGACTACAAGTCCCCCTCTTTTGATGCATTTTGTGATTCTTTAATAAGAGAACAAGAAAAACTCTTACATCTTGGTCTTCTTAATCTTGGAAACTCTTCTAAGAAATCCCTAGCTGCGCAACATCAACCGAATTCAAAGAATCCTAAGAAGCAGTATCTCAAAAAGAATGGTCCTAAACCAAGAAAGGGTCTTAAGAAATTCCAATCTCAAAATGAAAAATCATTTCAAAAAAATGATAAGGCAAATAAAAGCAAAGGGAAGAAGACTAATAGACATTGCAACTTTTGTAATTGAGATGGCCACTTTGAATCCAAATGCTTTAAGAAGATGGAAGCCTTGGAAGAAACCATGAAGAAGCATAACATCCATTTGGAGCACTCTTCAACTTCAACTTCATCGTCAGGAATAACAGTTTCTGCATGTGGTGTTCAAGCATCTCAGTTTGGTTATGCACTAAATGTATATTCTTCTTCTCATTCTCATGAGTGGCTCATTGATTTTGGAGCTTCTTATCACATGGCTAAAAATAAAGCCATGTTTTCTTCTTTAAATGATTGTAACACCAAAATATATATGTTGGTGATGATAGATATCCTAGTGTTGTAGGGACTGGAATTGTTCATCTAGACAATGGTCAATTTAATGATGTATTATGTGTTTTAACCTTATCCTGCAACCTTCTATTTGTATATTAGATAACTCATTCAGGTGAAGGTAAAACCATTGAATTTTCACCTCACGATGTTGTAATTAAGGACCTAAAATATCCTAGATAGATTTTAGCTACTGACATTGATGATGATTCTACAAGGTTGTATAAGTTTAACAACTTTAGGTCATCAAATCTTCCCTTGGTATTTGTTGCTCATAATAATGAAGTGAGAAAACTGTGTCATGAGCGATTTGGTCACTTAAACTATCGCTCCCTTCAAAATCTATGTAAAGAAAATACGGTGATAGGTCTTCCTATGGTATCTTGCAGAGGTGGTGTTTGTTGCAGATGTGTACTTGGAAAACATCATTAGGATAGTTTTGAAAAACGTGCCTCTTGGCATGCCTCAACCCCTTTACAACTTGTGGACAGTGATTTATGTGGTCCACTTCCAGTTGTTGCATTCTCTAGCTACAAGTATTTCTTAACTTTCATTGATGATTTCTCCAGATGCACTTGGGTATACTTCTTAAAACTCAAGAGTGAAGTATTTAACATGTTCTTGGCCTTTAAGGCCTTTGTTGAAAAACAATTTGAACATCAAATTCTTAAGCTAAGATTTGATAATGGCAGAGAATATGTTAACAAAAAATTTATCAATTTTTTCACTAAGAATGGAATTCAAATGCAACATATTGTTTCATATACTCCACAACAAAATGGTGTAGCTGAAAGGAAGAATCGCACCTTAAAGGAAATGGCTAATTATATGCTTCAATCTAAAGGACTTAGTCTTAATTTTTGGGAAGAAGCAATTAATTGTGTAAATTACATAGTAAATCACACTCCTACTAAGTTTTTACATAATATCACTCCAAAAGAAGCATGGAGATCAATTAAACCAGATGTAAGTTACTTTCGTGTTTTTAGAAGTGAAGCATGGGCCCATATTCCAGATGAGAAACATGAAGATTTAGAACCTAAGAGTGAAAAATGTATTTTTTTTGGATATTTTGAAGATGTTAAAGGATACAAACTTATTCCACTTAAGTCAAAAAATGTTATCATTAGAAGAGATTTAAGGTTTGCTGAAAATATATCGGCCTACGAGCCTAGTTCAGCAGATGTGCCACCTCTCACTATCCCTTCTACTTCTGAAAATATTTCTTCTTCAGATGATGACAACGAGGATGGCAATCCTCCCCCACCTTCTCAAGATCCTCCTTCAGCTCATCAGCTTCCAAAATGGGTCTGTGCTACTCAGGATGCATCAGGTGCTCTTCCAGCTGATCCTCCAGATCAACGATGTACACGTTCTCAGTTCAATAGAGCCTTTTCTTTACTTGCTCAAGCTTCAGAGAATCATGATCCTGACACCTTTGTAGAAGCTTCAGGCCATCTAGATTGGAATGTAGCTATGAATGAAGAATATCATTCATTATTGGAAAATGATACATGGGATATTATTCCTCTTCCAAAGGGACGAAAAGTTGTTAGATGCAAATGGGTTTACAAAACCAAGTTTGGACCAGATGGAAAAGTTTATAAACATAAAGCTTGTTTTGTTGCTAAGGGTTTTTCATAAGTTGTACACATATATTATACTGAAACCTTCTCCCCTATTGCCAAAATGAACTTTATCTGCCTTGTTCTTTCCCTTGCTGCCACTTTCAAATGGGAAGTCCATCAGATGGATGTTAAATCTGCCTTCTTGCATGGGGACTTGCATGAAGAAATCTATATGGAACAACCTCCTGGATTTATACAAACAGACTCTAGCCTTGTATGTCAACTTAAGAAATCCCTTTATGGTCTCAAGCAGGCTCCTCGGGCTTGGTATGCCAAAATGGATAGCTTTCTTTTAGATACTAGATTTTCTAGGTGTCATTCTTACAATATTGTCTACACCAAGAAAGTGGGTAAGTCTCTTTTCATTCTTGTTCTTTATGTTGATGATATTATCCTTACTTGTAGTGATCCAAACCTTATAAACCATGTGAAATCCAACCTTAAAATAAGTTTGAAATGATAGACTTAGGACACTTGCATTATTTTCTTGGTCTTCAAGTCTTGCAATCCAAGGAAGGTATTTCCCTTTCCCAGCCCAAGTATGCTTGTGATCTTCTACGCCACTTTCACATGGAAGATTGTAAGCCAGCCCCTTCTCCCTTTCAATTTGGAGCCAAACTTTCAGTCATTGGTAGTTCCCCTAAAGTTGATGCTACCTTATACCGTCAACTTGTAGGAAAACTTTTGTATCTGATCCACACTCGTCCTGAGCTTTCCTTTGTTGTTGGCCTTATTGCTCGATTTATGCAAAACCCACATGAAATTCATTGGAAAGCAGCTAAAAGAATACTGTGTTATGTTTGAGGTACAGTTCAGTTTGGGATTCACTACAGTGCATAAGCATCTCCTCTATTCGTTGGTTTCACTGATTCCAATTGGGATGGTGACCTTGATGATCGGAAGTCTAATGTAGGTTATGTCTTCAATCTTGGTTCGGGACCTATTACATGGGCTTGCAAGAAACAAAGTGCCATTTCTCTTTCTTCAACAAAAGCAGAGTATCATGGTGTCGTAGAAGCTAGTAAGGAAGCCCTGTGGCTTCATCAAATCCTGTCAGAGTTTGGCTTTCAATAGCAACATCTGTCTACATTTTGGTGTGATAATCAAAGTGCCATTCAACTATGAAAATATCCATTCCAATGTCAGTGCAACAAACACATTGAACTACAAATGCACTTCATTAGAAAGCTCATCCATGACCATGTTATTGAAGTGCAATATTGTTCAATAGATGATCAAGTTGCAGACATCTTTGCAAAGGCTCTCACAGAGACAAAGTTTACTAAACTTCGATTTATGGTTGGAGTTCGGGAAGTTGTCACTAAGGGGGGATAGGCTCTAATGCCTCCTTCCTTTGCCTATTGTGTCATATTTTTACATCCTTCAATCCTATCCCAAGTTGTTATTAAGGGGGAATGTTAGGATACTCTAACACATAGGAAATAGTTAAGTATAACTTGGTCTAGTGTAGAGTTAGGTAAAGTGTATTTCTTTACTATGTACATTTGTAACTTACAATCCGATGGTCACAATATGTTCTAGACATGAAGTGATCTGATGGTTCATTCTCTCCTCAATATTACTGACATTTGATCTGTGGCTTAACACCCGATTGGTCCATGATCTCTATTTAAAGAGCATGGAGGGTCATTTGTAGGGTGACCATTAATGAGAGAAGCTTATGTAAATTTTTGTTCTTTTATTAATAAATTGCATGAAGTGGCCGTGTTGGCTCAGGTTATCGACTGTTTCCCACTTTGAGGGTTTTAACCACATCAAGAATACTAGTGTATTGGTCTGTGATTTATTTGTGAGCAGTGTCCTTTGGTGTTCTGTCTAAGGAACTTACCCTGTAAATTTCTACAGAAGAACTATTCCACCAACAAGCGCAAAGGACTAGCCATGGTATATGCACTCCAGAAGTTTAGACACTATTTGATGGGTGGACATTTTAAGATGTATGTGAATCATTGTACATTGAAATACCTGGTCAATAAGCCTATGTTGGGGGGGAGAATATGCAGGTGGTTGTTATTGTTCTAGGAGTATGATTTTAAAGTTATTATGAAGCTTGGATGACTGAACACAGGACCAAACCATCTATCGTGCATCAAAACAGGAGAAGAGCCCACTAATTTGGAGGAAGGATTGCCTTATGTGCATCTCTTTGCAATGTGTGTCATGGATGGTCACTTTGAAGACATCATACACTTCCTAATGACAGGAACTGGCTCGAAAGGCTACACCACCCAGTAGAAAAAGGAGTTATTGGTGCACGTGAGAGAATTTTCTGTCATTGTCATACATCTGTACAAAATGGGGTCTGATAAAGTATTGTGATGATATGTACTAGAGTTTGAAAGAAGCAGTATCCTCACAGATGCTCATGGGGGCGCCGCAGGAGGGCATTACGCAGGAAGGGTGATTGCGCAGAAGATTCTACTTGCAGGGTTGTGGTGGCCAACCCTCTATAAGGACTCAAAAGCCTACTGCAGGGCGCGTGACATGTGTCAAAGGACTGACAGGCCATCATGGAGAAATGTGCTGCCTCTAAAACCACATATGACGTTACAATCTTTCGAGAAATGGGCAATAGATTTTTTGGGACCCATTTAGCCTCAAGGAAAGAAGACGGGTGCGTGGTACATTATCATTGCGACTGAGTATTTGACTCAATGTTTGGAGGCATAACCTGTGAAGGACTGCATAGGTGCGACCACTGTGAAGTTTCTCTTTGAGTATGTACTGACGCGATTTAGGTGTCCAAAGATTTTGATGAGTGATCGGGGTACACACTTTCTGAACGAAATGATCAGCATGCTAATGGTGGAATACCAGGCATATCACTAGAAAAGTACGCCTTATCACCCATAGGCTAATGGGACAATGGAAGCATTCAATAAGGTACTAGAGAACACGCTGACCAAGGTTTGCAATGCTCAGTAAAATGATTGGGACCTACGCATACCCGCAGTACTATGGGCTTATCGAACGATGTGCAAAAATTTGACTGGATAGACATCCTTTAGGTTTGTATATGGTGTTGAAGTAGTGATGCCAATGGAATGCATTGTGCCTAGTCAGTGTATAGTGGCATTCATGGGTATGACAGATCGTGAAGCCCTAGAAGTGAGGCTTGCGCAACTTGACGAGCTTGAGGAATAAAGGTGTTTGGCTGGATTTCACCAACAGGTACAAATAGAGCGTGAAAAAGCATGTCATGATCAACACATTAAACTGCGCACCTTTAAGGTAAATGATCTAGGTTTGTTACATGACAACAAGTTTGATAAATTTCTAGGGAAATTTAGGATGCACTGGATAGGGCCCTATGTCATTAAGGAGATTAACAACAGTGGAGCAGTTCAGTTGGTTAAATTGAATGGAGATCCCTTCCCAAGAAAGGTGAATGGCAGCCGATTGAAGCCATACACCGGTGATCAGGCCAGGTGGCTATATGAAGGTAGCATAGTCATAGTGCTCCAAGTAGCTAAAAGGAGGCACAGGACTATGAACTACACTGCCCAGGTTGAGAAACTGCGTGGAACAAGGAGATGTCACAGGGTTTGCAACAACATGGAGAGAGTTGCGCTACCCAGGGAAAAACCATGCAGGTCAACAAGAAAGTGATCGTTAAAGTCACTATTCATGATTTGACGATAAGAATGTGGCCAAATGGAGTGGGGGGGTGGCATTTAACACGAAATTTATGGGTAAGATCCTTGAAAATATACGCCAATTTGGCATTAATGAACCGAATGTGGGGGGGAACAGTCAGATATGAATTTAAAATTGCCTATAAATTACATGTGGCTACCCAATGAAAAACACTAGGCATTTTAAGCATTGAGTTGGTGAGCTCTCAGACGTGCATGAGCTGCACATTCTTCGAAGAATTGCTTGACTAGTTAGCATTTGATCGATTTCTATAGTTCAACCACAACATCATCTGTGACATTATCCTAGGATCAAAAGTTATGGACGCCAAAGCAGTGACAACTGAGGGGGTTGTGCCAGAAGTTGTTATGGAGGCAGAGGGAGCTACTCTAGAGGTTGCAGAGGTACTAGCTGAAGTCCCCAAGTCACCATGGACGCCTAGACCAAAGCCTACCTTGACCAAGGAGAGTGTAAAGGATAAGAAAGGAAATCAGGCTGCGACACCAGTGCGTACTTCGCCTAGAAGAAACCCACAGAAAGACAAGCCTACCGCAAAGGAAAAGAGAAAAACTATTAAATTGGAACCCGAGGAGGAAGAGATTGAGGACATCCTGATGGATGATGAGGATATGGGTGTGGAAGTGGAGGACGTTGAAGTTGAGGGTTTTGACCCTATTACTAAGTTTCATGAATGCGTACCTCCGTACAAGGGCAAGACCAGGGTACCGAAGGAAATTGATGAAAGCAAGGTCACCTTGCACATACCTCTACTGCCAGACGAGATTGTCTTTGAAGGACCGTGCTTGGTGCAGTTTCTGTTGTTGAAATTTGAAGACTAGGACTTAGCTAACACTGAGAAGTTCCCTCACTCGGCGACATACCAGCTAATGCATCACGTTGTTCATACAACCATCGAGATGACTGCGTTGGAACCGTGGAAGTGGCTCAAGGGTGTAGACAAGGTAGGTATGCTCAACCTCCTATGGGTGCTACACTACAATCACACACCCATTACATTATTTGTAATCAATCAGCTGTTATGCTTGGTGCATGATGGGTGCCTATGGCTGGAGGAGCTGATACCCTTCACCGACATGTTGATCCATAGGATCACATGGCTGCCATATACAAGGGAAAATCTAGCCATGATGTTTGGTGGAAAAGGTGGCGAGCATACCCTTACAGAGACCATGAAGGAGAAATTCAAACTCATAAAGAAATCACGAGGCTATGCCATCTCGAGTATTTGTGATCTTGCGGTCAAGGTGGCCATGCAAATTTTGGCAGGAAAAGTTATGTAGAAGTGTTGTGTAGATGAAGTGTCGACACCCATCATCGCTCTAGCGGCCCAATGCATAGAAGACGTTCAGTTTAATTGGGCATGCTATCTCTGTCGTGAGTTCCTCACAAACTTCCACAAGGAACAAGAGCTCAACAAGACCTTCCAATATGCATGGCTCTTGCTATCCACTGTTTTGGTAGCTTGGGAGCTACCTGTAGATAGTAAATTCCCCTCGGTCACGCTGTGTGCAACCAAGGATGTTCAACGCATCAAGGATAGCAAGATCTTTTGGATATTGATGGAAATGAATATACATATGGCTATCAACCACAAGCTACGATTGTCACCTATTGTTTTTGACAAACTGTTGGAGTACGTGGAGTTCAAGGCAGACTTTCACTGCGTATCGATCAAGGTATGGAAGGACCCTGAGCAAAAGTGGCATGAATTGCCTTACTTGGCAACTAATGATGCAATCGATGCAGTTCTTGATCGCTGGCTGACAAAGTGGTGCACTGCCTTAGACTCGATTTGTGGGATCGAGCAAGTCCATCGCGCAATGCATAAAGGAGGAGGCCAAGCTCAAGATGGTGCAGTTGACTGAGAAGAGGAGGAAAGAGGCCAATGAAAAGGCCCAGGTAGAGCGTGATGCTACACAACAGGCGGAAGAGCAGACAGGAAGAGCAGAGCGTGGATGTGACAAAAGTCCAAGGTCACCTTCACCCGAAACACAGGAAGAAATGGATTAGTAGACAAAGCAGCATGGAGTGGACCTACAAATATTGTTGTTTTGTATTAAGTGTCCAAGAGGAAAAGAAAAATTTGGGCTGCGAAAGAAATCCAAGGCTAGTAAGACATCGCTAGACCCAATCACCCTAACAGAGGGAGATTTGAACAACATTGGAGATACAGTGTGGGATGTCACTGCAGAGGTACTACAACAGTTTGAGCAATAGTAGCAGCAAGCATTGGGGGCCATCTAGATGGGTTTGCATGAGCTGCAGATCCATGCATCATAGACCAACGCAACTTCCACTAGCCTCACAATCGGTACTTCAGAAGCCACTGGGATGCTGCACGTGAAGGAATCCCAAGCAATAATGCTACTAGAGGTAGCACTGACAATAGAGATTGAAGCTGACAGGCCGTTGTCAATGCCCTCAAGGGAGTAGGGATGCACTTGGCAACACTTCCTGGCGAGACACTCCACCAATTGCAGGATGGTGTGATCACGGAACTAAGGGCCTGCGAATAGCACGCTTTGCAGGGGATTAGTAAGTAGAAGGCCAATAATGTGCAGATGGCCCTATTAGCCCCTAAGGTGTAGTGCTACTATTTTTAGTAGAAATGTCCCCTGTTTCAGCTTTGACAGCCACGTCTCCACTTTCTTTGCTTTGGCCATAAGCCAGACTTCCAACTATTACTCTCGCATCTCCAAGTGGATCCAAAAATGCTCTTTAAGTCTTCAAAGTCCAGTAAAAATCATGCCAAAGACCAGAACCAATGTAGGAGAAGAACCCTTGGAATGGCAGGAAAGCACCATTGGGAGGAAAAAACACATAAAAACACTGAAAAACCAAGTATCAGAGGCATAAACACTAAAATGCACGGTAGCTATCCAATCTGGCCAATCAACGGTCCAGATATGATCGGCAAGTCACGATTGGCTAAGGCAGTCGAAGGATATCGAAGGTGGACATACAAGGACCAGGTCGATGCAATATCACGATCTCCGATATCGACGGATGCAATCGGTGGGGGCATAGGCCAATGTTATATGGAAAGACCTTGGGCTTGGGCGATATGTGATTGCGACAAGTTGCATCGCAATATTGCGTCGAAACTTTGCAAAGGAGTAGGGCGGTTATATATTTATGCAATCTGATGAACCAGACCTAATGGCTATATAAACCTCATTGCATAGATTTTGAGATCCACAGAATAGGGATTTCCCTTTGTATTTGTGTATTTCATTTATTAAACAAAATACAAAGGGATCCAGCGCCGATGCGATAAGTTGGACCTGAAAGGGTTCCTTAAGGCTGATGTATAATATTTCAGGTCCGCCAAAGCCAATTTTTCTTGATTTTTAGTGTTTTTCAGGTATTTCAAAATCCAAAGGGAAGCCATGGAAGGGGCATTGCGCCTTGCGATAAGTGATCACAGGTGGACTTGATGGGAGAATAGATCATATTTAAGGACTTTTGAAGTTTGGATGAGCTGTGTTTTGGGCATAATTTCACAGTATTGCAGCATTTCACCGTGTTAACAGAAAGCGGCCATTGAAAGGATTTCAAAGGCCTGAAGACCCATTCCATCATATAACAAAGGCCGCGAGACAAAGACAAAAATCCAGAAGGGGAAGGCAACAATGCAACACAAAAAAACCAATAGAATGGATCATGGAGCATCACTAGCACAAGCAAGCTCCTTGACAGCACAACAAACTACCAGAATGCAATTACTTGGTTGTTACAAGAAGAAACTCTGAGCCCACGTGTGCCTATTCATGGCATTAGATAGTTAAAAGTACAAAAAGGATAGATTAAGACCTATCGAGCCTCAAAAGGCTCGAGAGCATTATAAAAGGCATATAAATATTAGAAATTTAAGAGTAACAGAGGTTCAACTTTTGGAGACTGTGGAGACTCTACTCCTCTAGCTTCTCATCTTCATTCCAACAATATAAGATTATTTTATTGTTACATGTTCAATTCCCATTTTATCTTCTGTTCTATGCTTGCACTTGAATAAGTTATTCATGTTTCTTCTGTGTCTAATGCTAGATAACTGTCATCTTATCTCTGCATTGATAAGTTAGATTTGCAAGCTTCATTTGCTTTCTGTAGCTAGCCATTCATATGTGTTTATGTATGCATCCGCTGGTATAGTCAGTATTCTCCATTTATCCATTAAATCTATAATCTATTGAGCATTAGTGGTCTAAATCCTTATATTGTTGAGGGTGTTCATGTACGTCTTGAGTGAGAATAGAGTTGAAATGGTTATCTGACTTGATCCAAACCATCATCCATTCCAATAGTTCAGAGAATAATATTGAAGATTATATGTTACCAAGCATCTCCAAGCTACAAACTAGGAGATTTCCTTGGAGTGATAACATAATTGGTGTCGTTGCTGAGGAGAGGAGACTGAAGCTCAGCTTCCTTAGGAGATGACACAAATCCAAGTTTGATGATAGACAAAGTCTAGGCACTTTTTCGGTTGTAATCATCTATTTGGTGAATTTACTTAAGGGCAAACCTCTTGGTGACTCCACTTCATAATTTTGGCTCAGTTTGTGAGGCATACTCAAAGAAATCCTCAGAAGCCACAAGCTGACCTAGTATTTGATCCTGAAAAATCATCAAAGAAAGAAAGGTATTGTAAAAAGGACCATCAGGTTCAGGTAAATCTAAACAATATTCTATATCTCTTCAAGAAAACCCTATATTAGAACAAATACATGTTGAGAGTATAGATTCTAATACTAGCAGTGAAGAAAAAATCTTAGAAATTCATAAAGCTCCTTATTCTTTAGTTTCTCCTTTTGTTGTAAGCCCAAAGGAAACCTCACCTCCTATTCATCATACTCCTTTAGTCTTATCAATCACTTCTCAACACTCTGTCATTCAGACTTCCAGTACCCTTATAGCCACCACAGCTATGGCAGGCCCACAAGCACCTACCAAAATGGAAAAAATCATAGCTGCTAGGTATAGACCTCTAGTACTGCCCACTCCTTTGAATGCCATGCCTACTGGAGAATATCAAAAGTATAGGACTAAGTTCACTGGGACTGAATGTGTTACAACTAAATAACATCTTGAATCATTCTATAGCTATGCTGATAACCTAGACATTAGTGAAGATGATGTCTGGATGAGAGTATTTGTCGAAAGCCTAGATGGAGAGGCTAGAAAATGGTTCAAAGAACTAACCCCAAGATCTATAGCAGATATTGAGGCTTTAGATGATCCATTCTTAAAGCATTGCGGGGATAAGAAGGATCTACTTTACTGCCACACCAAGTTTGGGAGCTTAAAGATGGAAAATGGTGAGTTGTTGTCTGATTTCAATAAGGGATTTAACCGCATGTGTCATGAGGAAAGAGTTAATCTTGCGGACAAAACCAACCTCCCTAGAAGCCTAAGACTTTCTAGTGACAAACAAGACAATTAAGAGCAATCCTTCTCTAAACATGCATTTACCATACAAGAAATCAAGTGTTTTAGATCCTACCTGTAGTACAACGTTGTTGTAGTAGTCCAGCCTCGTCGATCCGGATGAGCTCCTCCTTCAATTCGAAACCTGCATTCACTAACAATCAAACAATTACATAACACCTGAATATCCCATAAAATAAAACATATTCAACATATAGACCAAGGAGTATATGAAACAACTCATTAATAACAAATTATTGAGAAGAATGGACTTATTTGTATTAATAGGAAACAAAACAAACCATTACAACCTGAGCCTTGGTGTTGTGCAAGTTCCTCCCAGGGTCCAGCAAGAGTTTTCCTTTACTTTGATAAGCTCACCCACTTCCAAATGAAACAAGAAAGGATAGGAATCTCTCCTCACAAGCTTCTACAAGGAAGTCCTAATTCCAACAGCATCTACCCTTTGGAATGTTCAGCTTTCACTCCCCTCCTCTGGCCCAATGCCTGTATTTATAATGTTCTAGAGGAAGTTAATCAGGTCCAACATCAATGGGATACCCCCTCTTTTGGATGGGCTAGCTCCTCTCTTGATGGGATAAGTTCCTCTATCATAGGGATGCATGAACCATCTGGAGGCGCTCAATACACGTCAAACACTCTTCTAGAAAGCTCTAGAAGTGACCACAAGTAACTTTTTTAAGATGAACTCGCGCCTTTTGACCTTACAGGAGTACGCACCCATCCCTTGACTTACAGAGCGTACAAGTACGCAGGTACAATGAGCTTGGTATGCATACACATAGGCAAGGTGGAGAGAACCTGCGTACCCAAAGATAAACATGATTTTTAATGACTTTCTCTCTTTC
>APFE030449070.1:0-13006 GCA_000404065.3 Pinus taeda | reverse complement strand
AATTCTAATTAATGATACAAATTCATTGATTTCAAACATAGATCTTCATCTATAGCATGCATAGTACATACAAAATTCAAATGCATGTCAGTGGTCACATAAATCATGATTCATAATTCATAATGAAAGACAACTTACAACTACAAGATAGGAAAATAAACACACTGACAAACATTTGACCATTCTCAGTTGGCAGAATAAATCCCTTCATTTTACCCTCCATCACCTTTCTGCAATTAGATTGTGGAGTGTCCAGATAGAACATTGAGAGCTTCAGCCAGTGAACAACCTTATCTGATTAATTGAAATAGGCAAAAATCCTCTGATCAAACTCCATTGTACATTTAAAATCCATCTTGATAAACAGAGCGTATTGACCTATAGCAGAGGACCATCGAATGCCTTTCTATATTACCTCCCCATTCTAAAGGGTAAATCTTCCCTCAATGATACTGGTTTGCCCCATTTTCAAGTTTGTTCCATTTTGCATATTCTGAGATAGGATCAGTTTCAACTCTCTTTACTAGCGTCGTTGTTAAAATCTTGTGCAAGACATTTAAACTATAATAGAGTGCTAACTCGAAACGAACACTGTATTGCCTTCTTTGGGGATTAATTTCGATATTGCCTGCGTTAAGTAATTTCATTAAAGATTTATTTCTTAAGGCCTCTTAATAGTCTTTTTTGAGGGCATCGAGGCCTGTGAAGTTTCATGTGGTGAACATGTTTTTAGTAAATTGTATATACTCATGAAATGATGAAAAACTTTACAAATATAGATATTCATTCTATGCTTAACCTTTGGAAAGGGGCATGCTCCATTCCTTTGTTGAGAAAGAAGATTTCTTCCAACTTTATAAATTTCAAAACTTGGATATTCACCAGTGACAAAAGCTCCAAAAACTTGAATATCCGCGTGAAGCAATAAAGGAAATACGTGTTTTTTTATCCGCGAGGGTCTGTTTTTTGGGATACGAATCCTAGAATTGAGATTTGTCGAGCATGTACGGGATTTGTACAGGATTCATACGAATCCTATTCGGACTCGTTGAATCCTGTTCTGGGATCCAAATTCCAAGCGAATCGTATCTGATTCGCAAGATTCGGATTCGCCGGGGTGTTTCAACGAATCCGGTTACTTAGGTGGAAACCCATAAAGGGAGAAAAACATGATTTATTATTGTTGTGATGCAAAGGCAAACTCCTACTTATTACATTTGACTTTATGTAGGCTCCAACCTGCAGGAGGATGCTATCTCAATTTTCTGCAAGCTGCAACATACAAGAAAGCTCCAACTCCCATATGTTTTCTATAGGCTACAACCCACAAGAGGCTCCTACCTCAACAGGCTCCAACCTGATGTTTATCAAGTCGCTACTTGAAAGGAGACTACAATCCTCTGATGCAAACAAGAAACAACAATGTGTTGATTTACCTGGTCATATATTTTGCATATCTCCATCTTCATTTTTGCCTCTTCTTCCCTTCAAATATGATTCACATGCGCTTCAAATGTGCCAGGTAACTAATGCATAACCCAAAAATCAAATGTCACACATTCTCCAACTCTCTCACACACAAAAAATACTCTCTCCAACTTTTCACACATTTATAAATGAACATTGATGGTTGTTCATGTTCCACTCATACAAATATGAAATGACAAACTTATCTCTTTGCATTCCAAAGGTGTCCCTTCAATTCCAAAACTACTTAAACTCTTGAATATTAAAATATATAAAATGAATTTCATCATATCCAAATGGCAAGCATTCATACTCTTCATGTCAATAAAATAAATAAATAGCATGCAATAATACAATCTTGCATTCATATTCAAATAGACCTGCATCACAATATTTCTCCATGTCTTTGCCTTTGCCTCGCATCATGTCTTTGTCTTTCCTTTGTTGTCACAGAGTCTAGCCTTTGCAACCTTGCATCACAATAATGATCATGCTTTTGTCCTGCCTTGCATTTCTCCAACGACATCTCTCCTAATTCATTTTCCATCACCCTTTCTCTTGTTCCTACATATCAAACATGCCTTGTTGCAAACATTGTTAATTTTCCAATACCTTGCATGCTCTTTGCTTCTTTGCCTTGTTGCTCTACTTTTCCTTTGTTTCTCCTTTTCTCCTTTGTCTTGCTGCTCTTTTTCCTTCTTTGCCTTGTTGCTACTCCTGCATACCTTGTTGCTTATGTTTCTCCTTTTCCTTGTTGCTCTCCCTTTCCTTTGTTGCTCCTTTGCTCCTTTGCCTTGCTGCTCTTTTTCCTTCTTCACCTTGCTGCTACTCCTGCATACCTTGCTGCTCATGTTGCTCGTTTGCCATCAATGACAATAATGCCAGCACTGAGTTACTATGGAGGAAGTTTGTGTATAGGTCAAGAAATCTTGTATCATCTCATGAAATTATTAAGGAAGAATCGTTGATTGGGGAAATTCCCCCCCTAGATAGGGGTTTTTCCATGGTTGTCCGCGTACATATGGTGTTTGTGATATTTGTTTTATTGTTTTGGTAATTGCTTAATGAACTAAAAGTAAAAGAGGAACATAAGAAAACATAAGACTATCGCAAGTAATTATCAACATAAAGAAAATATTTCTGCCTTTCGGATTTTCTAACACCTAGAACAGTGTCAAAAGGTATGTGATTCTTCTCCTTAGGTTGATAATTTCTAGGTTGGTGTAAGGTCCTAGTTTGGACAATTGGATTGGGCATCTTGAGGTTATTTGAAGGGAAACAAGTAGGTGTCCAATGAGGCCCTAAGTGCAAACTTAAGAGGACATTAGGTCTGCTAGGAGATGCAAAATTATGTAATGCTTAGGGATTGATCTTTGAAGGACAAAAGAAGCAAGTCAAGGGAGAAGTTGTATAGCCTAAGCTTGTTGAAGAGAAGGAAATCTTGCAGTGATAGAGGGCAACCCTTCGTGCCCTAAGTTTGACTCATTGGAGCAGCACAAGAAGGAAGTAGAGGGAAGAAGTCCCTAAGAGTTGAGGAGAAGCAGTCGAAAGTCAGGGAGTTGTTCACAAATGAAGTTGTGAACAACTCGCAAGAAGACTTCATGTGTTGACTCATTGCTGGACTAATGATTAGCTATAGAGAAGATTGGATGGTTGTGTTCAGTGACCTAAAGGAGCATGATTCACTGATAGAGGCATCGCTACAAATTGGGAGTAGAAGGACCAGCAGATGTGTTAAGGGTGCGACCAACTGGAATTGTGAAGTGCACTCCATCAACTAAATGATTAGTTTTATCTTGTTGAGGGTAAATTGATTGCCATAGTTGTTGACACCAAACCCTAGTTGTATATTCTTGTATAAATGACTGTACGAGGGCCATGATCCCTAGTATAGGAGCCCTAAATTGTTGTGCTATAGATTGATAATATATCGAAGTTGGGTTACTAAAATATAGAAAAAGTTGTCTATTTGTGAATGTGTTGATTGACTATTGTTTATATTCTGTTGTGCAAAGTAGTTTGTTGTGCCATTGAGTTAGTAGTGTTACAGATTCTACAACCCTAACCTAGATTCTCTAGTTTCGTGGAAATACAAGGAATCAAAGTTACTTTAAAGAGACAGTGAATCAAGGTGTGCACAACCAGTACAACTCAAGAGGGATTTTGGTCACGTTGTTGCTGAAGGACTAATAGAAATGTCGAAGATATTAATTGGTTTACGTTATGAGGACAAGTTAGAAGGGTTCTCCAACAATAGTCCATGGAGAGAGAGGATCAAGTTGGTTCTGATGGTGAACAGGACATGGGACTTTGAGGAGAAAGAGATCAAGAATCCAATTGACCCTACGGAGCTGGAAACATATAAAGAAATGGATACGAGGGCTAAGTTGATAATCCTAGATGGTGTCAAGGATCTTTTGATACTTCATCTATCTGGGAAGGACACTACCAATGAAATGTGGAAAGCTCTTCAAGATTTTTTCTAGAATAAAAACGAGAACCGACAATTGGTATTGAAGGATAAGAAGAAGGACATCAAGATGACAGAGGGTGAAGGGGTGGCTTAGTATCTGATGATATTGTCTCAGGGTCGAGATGAGCTTCTTGCCATCGGTGTGTATTACAGATTCTGAGATGGTGATGATTTCTTTAGAGGCTTACTCCAGAATGGAAGTCATTCATCAAATGGATCGTTACGAGAGAGAAGTTACCAAATTGTAATAGGATGTGCGATAACCTCATTCAAGAGGAATTGTGAGAGGAGGATATTAATCTAAAGAAGAAGGCTTATGATGATGGCATAGCTCTCGCAGCAAGGATCAAGGACAAGCAAAAGAAGGACTTGAGTAAGTTGAAGTGTTTCAACTCTGGCGAGTAAGGTCATTATTCGATGAATTGTCCGAACAAGAAGCAAGGAGATTTTGAGAAGAATGGGAAGCAGGTTGTAGGTGCCGCCACTTCTATTGAGATAGATGACCTCTCCAAGAGAATGGAGAGTGAGGATTTTTCTTTGACTTCTCATTTCTCTAAGTGTGCCATCGACGAGGCTACATGGTACGTTGACAATGGTGCGTCGAAGCATATGACAAGTTCACAGGATATGTTCAAGACTTTAGTTGAGTCGGACTCGAAGTTGCACATGATGGTGGGCGACGAGAATCAGAAGGAGATTAGAGGATCAAGTGGCGTGCCATTCAAAAAGCATCCAGGTCAATTGATGTGAGTTCAAGATGTATTGTTGTACTAGAACTCAGATATAACGTATTGTCTGTCTCAATAATCGAGCATAAGGGTTTTGACATGATTTTTCAGGATGGGAAAGCAAAGCTCAAGGCTAAAGGCTTTAGCTTTGTTGGAGTGGTCATTGGGGTTAGGGAGCATGGTCTATATAGGTTGACGGGTAAGCCTATAGATCATGAGAAGCAAAGGCAGAAGAAGCTCCATGTTCCAGAGGTTCAGAGGGAGTAGAGTTCTAGAGGAGGTTTGCAGGTTCAAAGCGAGAATGTGCAACCTAATAAGAGTGCATGGTGAGTGGGGACTAAGGGTGCCTTTGTAGCTGGAAAGAAGGAATCATGGAATGGCATGAAAGCATTTTAGGAGATGAAGAAGCAGGAGACTTCAAGTGGCAATGACAATTCTGAGAAGGGACTAGTTCATGCTACAGGATTTGTTGGAGTAGTGAGTGCCAAGAATTGGGCTAGTGTCACCAGCAGTGACAGTGATGATGATTTGCTTCCTGGTCTTGGAAGTACCTCCCTCACTAAGAGGCAGTGTTGAGATTAGTAGCTTGGGAGGTGCTCGAAACCCTAGGGTACAAGGCTGTGGAGGAATTTGACCCACATGGGCTTTGTGGGCAAGAGTACCTATTTTGTGGGCTTTGCACCCAAAGTTGTGGGTGTGAATCCATGAGGAGACTTGTTGATTTGATCCTTGGATATGGAAGAGAAACCTTAGGGGAGCAAGGGGCGACTTGAAGCACCAAGAGAGCATGTGTCAAAATAAAGCAAAAAAAAAGTACTTATGTGTGTGTGGACTTGTGGCACAAAAGACAAGTCAGCCTTGTTTTACGATCGCTGAAGAGTGGGTTAGACATTGCCACATAAGAATCATAGAAATAGAAGAGTGTGTGACTTCATTTTTGCATTAATCACACCACAAGTGAAATTTGTCATAGTGGGAGAACATATAAGATAGATACAAATCCAAAACAACCTAACAAAGGAGAAATAAGTCTGATTTGGTGTCTTTCTATGATTAGTTCTGGGTCCGAGTTTGGTAGCTGGCAGACCGAATGTTGGAGGAGATTTCTGGGAGGTCTTTCTGCGAGTTTCTTAGTGGAACAGACCTTGGAAATAAGGTTGCAGTCTCTATGTATTTGGAAGGAATACTGAGGGTCATGTAGTCCTCATTTGGAGGGACTAAAAAGCCTAAACAAGTGCCATACTAGTCGTAGAAAAGGCAGCGAAAGGAGGAGGCTTTAAGGAGGATCTAGACCGCAACTAGCAAAGTTTTGGAGTTGATTAGTAGGGTTGATGTGTACAGGTAGAAACCATAACCAAGATTAAATTCTATAGTAGAATGCACAGGCCTAGAAGAGTGTGAAAATGTATGTGATTCTTCTCCTTAAGTTGATGATTGCTAGGTTAGTGTCGGGTTCTAGTTTGGACAGTTGGATTGGGCATCTTGAGGTTGTTTGGACGGTAGAAAGTAGGTGTCCAAGGAGGCCCTAAGTGCATACTTAAGAAGGAAATTAGGTCTATTAGGAGAGGTGGAATTGTGTGATGCTCAGGGACTTATCTTTGAAGGACAAACATAGGAAATCAAGGGAGAAATTATCTAGCCCAAGTTTGTTGAAGAGAAGGACATCTTGCAATGATAGAGGGCAACCCTTCGTGCCCTAGGTTTGCCTCATTAAAGCAACAAAGAAAGGCGATAAAGGGGAGAAGTCCCTAAGAGTTGAGGAGCAACAATGGGAAATCAAGGAGTTGTTCATAAACAGAGTTGTGAACAACTTGCAAGAAGACCCTATGTGTTGATTCGCTAATGGAATAATGATCATCTAGAGGGAAGATTGGAGTCATGTTCAATGACCTAAAGGAGCAATATCCATTGATATAGGCAACCCTACAGATTGGGAGCAAAATAACAAGCATATGTGTTCATGGTATGACCAAGTGGAGTTGTGAAGTGCATTACATCATCTAGATGATCAGTTGTATCTTGTTCAAGGTAAATTGGTTGTCATAGTTGTTGACACCAAACCCTAGTTGTATTTTATTGTATTAGTGATTGTATGAGGGCCATGATCCCTCGTATGGGAGCCCTAAACTGTTGTATTATAGATTGATAATTTAACAAAGTTGGGTTATTAAAAAATTGTATAAAGTTGTCTATTTGTGCAAAAGCTGATTTATTGTTGTTTATATTCCGTTGTGAAAAGTAGTTTGTTGTGGCAATTGACTTAGTAGTGTCAGAGACTCTAAGACCCTAACCTAGATTCTCCAGTGTCGTGGAAAAACAACAGTACTAAGGCCAGGACTAACAACCATAAGCCTAGTGAATGAACACTAGTAGGGAGAATGGTGGATTGGATAAGCATCTGGGACTGATATTCTTTGAAGATATGTACTGAGACCAGGACTAACCACTGTAAGTCAAGTACATTGATCTAAGATAAGAATAGTCCTAAGGACTGACATTTCTTACTGTCAAGTATTGTGACAGTGGATTAGGAAATGATCCTATGAGGACATACCTTGGTGAACACATGGGTGGGGTATGTGCCTCGAGAGGCAGTGGTATCCAAATTTATGCCTCCCAACACTGTGCTCTGATCTAATGGAGAGATAGAGCATACTTATTGGGGCATTGGTATTTTGACAATGTTGGCTATGATGATGTAAATCATCATTGATGCTTTATCAATCTGGATCCTTTCTTACATGAATATTTCAACTTGAGAATATCATGTTGAGTCATTACGAATACCTCCAATTAAGAGGGACTGTTGAAATTGTAACTAGTGTCGGTCTTCACAATTTAATAAAATGCAATTTGTATCATCGACATATTTATTATTATTATAATTCATTTTTGGTCAAAGCATGTTCTTCATGCTCAAAAGAGTCAAAAAGAGTCAAAAAGAGAAAAGAATTTAATATGAGTCAAAAGAATTTATATTTATGTCATGTCCAATTTGAACATTTGAAATGAAAAAGAAATTGAAATTTATTTTGAGTCAAAGGGTCAACACAAAGACTAAGTTGGCCCTCCTTGGACAAGTCGACCCTATTGTAGCTATTCTACCCTCCTGGACAACTATATGTAAGAGTCAAACTCGGCCTCTTGGATTCATTCATTCACATATCACATACATCATTGATTTTGTGCCTAATAAAGAAGAAAAAGAGTCGAAGTCAAAGGAGATATAAAATTTGAGTTTTTCTGTTAAGTTTCTTCTCACACTGTCTGAAGATTCTGTGGTGACTCTAAAATAATTTCAGGGCTGAAATTTGACCTCCACTATGTTGAAGGAAATGTAACTAGGTTCGGTCTTCATAAATGTAATTTTGATATTTGTATTTATTCAAGAAAAGAGAAATTATTTTTATATTATTTGTCAATGAGTTTTTTGCTCATTGAGAATAGGTCAAGCACATTTTAAAGTGCTTCTAGAAAGCCAAAGTCAAAATGTAATTATGATGAGACCCTTTGAGGGCATGTTACATCATATATGTCAACATACAAGGTCATGGGAACACCTCCAAGCATATTAAAATCCTCTCCTAGCCACAACGAAATCTCCAAGTAGCAAAATGATAAATAAAAGATGAATTATCAAGTCGGCCTAATGGATAGTAAAGTCGGCCTAAAGAGGAGGCACGAACCTCTATTTATAGAGGATGTCCACTCCTCATTTGATATCACTTCACTCTGAAATCCACAAGCAAGAAAGAGGACAAACAAGGACGAAGAAAAGCCAAGGAAAAGAGTTTCAAGGGTAGCGTGATGAGGAGACAGAACAACGAGGCTAAGAAGACAGTTTCTAGAGCAGTTATAGCCACACATGCAAGGTTAAGGAAGGTCTGCCTGCGGCCATAGAAGCAGAGAAGTAAAGGTCATCCTATCTCACTATTTTTGGGTGCAAACAAGGTCTACAAGGCCTCTCTCTACAAGCGAAGGAGAAGCCCTCATAAACGAAGGAAAAAGGACCAAGATCGAAGTTGACGGGACTGTTTTCTAGGGTAGAAAGCAGTGACATGTGCGAGAATCAGATCTCTTTATACAATGATAACAACCTTACATCCAAGTTAGTTGATTGGTGGAAAGAATAAAGGAACCATCATAAAGAAGAAAGGTCTCATCAATAGTGTCTTCTCTAGAGAAAGTGCAACAAGGTGACTAACAAGTTGAAAGAAGAACGATGTTCCAGAAGAAGGAGGAGGAAGTGCTGAGGTCCATGTGTTGGAAGTTATAGTGCAGAAAGAGGAAGGGTTTGACTTATGCTTGGAGGATATCCTAGTCAAGGGTCTAGGTTTTGGAAGTTGTTCAAATAAGGAGCTTCAATAAGAGAAAACTTACAAAGGGTTTTCCTCTCAAGAGTGGAGAGGTTTTGTCCCTCGCAGAGAGCCAAACTTTGTGTTTTTGCTATTTTGTTTTTGGTAGCAGTTTGATGAAGTACACACATATGCACTAATAAGAAAAAGAAGAAGCATAAGCTAACAAGAAAAGTAAAAAGACTCCTTTAAGTGTTATCAAGTAACGAAGAATCACACTACACTACTTTTCCCTAGATTCTTCAACACACTGCAGGTCCAAATTTTTTGTGATTTGACCAAATTTCAAAGAGCTTGATCAACATTGACTTGCATTGACTTTGACTTTATTGGAGGAGACTTGGAGGAGGGTTGACTTGGGATATTTGTGGAAGTCTTGGTCTTGGTCATGGACCTTGGATATCTTATTTTGATTTGATTCTATAAGAGAAGGATTGTTTGGGTTTTCCCCCTTGTGGGGCTTTGCACTAGCTTGTAGCCTAAATCTTGGTTTTTCTTGTTCTCTTTTGATCTTTATGTTTGGTACATTTGTATAATTACTTGACGAAGACGATAACATAAGTAATAAGAAGCCAACTAACATTCGCAAGTAATTATCAAGTCAAGAGAAAACAATCAATATCTTCTAACACTTGGTTTCTCTACATTTAGAAGCGCCATGTTTATCCTTCTGCTTCGATCCACTTGATTTTCCTTTCTTCAGGCCTATGTTCTCCAAGTACTATGTCTGTACACAAGCCTCATCCACCAATATGGGCTTGAACAACATCACTTTCTTTCACAAATGGCTATGTAGACCCCCTAGATACTTGAAGAGTACATCTGGGTTCTTTGGGGAGATACCCAACATTATGGCCATTTTTCTAAATTTTGTGGTGTACTCATATACACTTTTCTCGTGCTTCTGCTTGAAGTAGTGCAACTACATCCATTAATCATCTACATATCTGATTGTTGAAAAGTGTAACTAGGTTTGGTCTTCATAATGACATGTAGTTGTGAATTTGTAAATAATGTAAAGAAGAAAATAAAATTGTTATTGTAAGGTTTGTTTCATGGGTTTCATGAGCAAGGGATTTTATTTTTTAGATGGCTCTAATTGTGAGCCTTCAGGATTTGTCAAAAAGAGTCATAGTCATGTATGAAGAACCCTTCTTGGGCATGTTAAAAATGTATATGAGTTTATAGAATTGTCAAGAAGCGCTCCAAGACAAGCACAAGTCACTCCACTTCAAGTCGACCTCAAGATAAAGTAAAAAAATCATGTTGGCTTCACCTAATGGAGACACATCTATTCGAATACACATGTCGGATTATTTATATCGGACAACCATTATATATATGTATATAGGGTCTTCGCATTTGCACAGGAAAAGAGTTCGGATTACCTCTGAAGTTCATATAACAATTGCAGTGACAAAGTACAGAGACACATTCAAATACCTCTGTAGTTCAGATAGGAGATTGTAGTGACACGTTTGGATCTTAGAAAAGAAAATTTTTGGTGCTATGACACAATCTACAAGCTCAGATTTCAAAGAAGATTGTAGTAAAATTTTGGTGATCTTAGTTTCGGTGATCTCAAATATAATTTTGTGACATTCTCGACATATAGAAATTTAGAATGATGATTGCAGCAGAGACAATTCAGTGATATATCACATTGATTCGGTGCTATCTCACGGATTCAGTGCTATCTTAATTATGGTGCTACTACAGTGATCACATTTCAGTGACATTACACTGTTGTGTTTCAGTGCCATCTCAAGTGTGTCTAGTTCGTTGTTATCACAATTTATCTCAATATGCTTAGATAGGATATGATCTCAGATCTTTTTAATGTTATCATTGTAACTACCTTTCAGTGCTAATAAGGTCAAAGCGGAAGAGGAGTCAAGAAGAAGAAAAGAGCAGAGGATAGTCAAGAGAACTAGTGTTTTTCTCTTGGAGTGGCTAATAGGTCAAGGGCCTTGATCTTGGTATTTGTCAATTGGAATCTCTATAAGAAGAATTTGTGCGAGTTTTCCTCCCAAAGAGTGAGAGGTTTTGGCCCTGAATCATAGCCTACATTCTGTGTCTCTTGTCTATTTATGTTCATGCACTGGTAGTTGTTTGATGAAGAAGAACACTAATAACTTAAGTAAAAGAAGATCCTAACCTAAAGTTGTAAAAAGCACTCACAAGGAGTTACTAATTGAAAAGAAATCACCTAATACTTGATGCCCTAAATTTCTCAACATGGTTTCAAAGCTAAGGTGACAAAGTCAATAAAAGCGCATCTAATCAAAGAGACTCAAGGATTGAGTTTCAAGATAGGCATCAAAGCAAGTCGAAGGATATCAAAGCGAAAGTTCAAGATCTACATTGAAGAATCAAACCCTAGTTCAAAGAAGAAAGTCTACTTCAAAAGAAGTCTTCGGATCATCTATTCATCCAAGAGAAGCATTTATAGGACAAAGATCATCATCTTGGAGAAAGACAAATTCCTAGAAGTATTTCTGAGATCCGCACTCTATCATCACCAAAGGAAACCTCAAAGTGTGTGTAGACTATTCAATCAGGAGAAGCAAGATCAAGGGCCTAATCATTATCTTCAAAATGTTCCAAGGAAGTCTCCCCCTCATTGAAGAAAGGACCTCCTTATCCTTAAAGAAGATCATCCGAGGAGCATCAAGACATCTTCATCAATCATCATCAACAAAGGGATCAAGTTGAAGATTTAAACTTCACTTGACAAGTGCATGCCTTTTTCTTCTATAATCTAATCTAGTAAAATGACTTTGTTTTGCAAGGAGATCTATAAGTTGGTTGGGTCATCAAACTTCCTTGCATGGAAAAGAAGGATAGAAATAGTCCTCGAAGAAAATGAAGTCATTGATCATATCAATGGAAAAGTCTCAAAACCATCTGAAGGACAAGTACTAACTGAATACATGGAAAAGAATCTAAGGGCTCAAGAGACTCTTAAGGAATCCATCAAAGATTCCCTCATGTTAGATGATCCAAAATACATATTATCATAGGTTATAAAGTTAGAATAAAATAATTATTAATTTAAGATATTATATTAATATAATCTAGAATATTAATTATTTAAAGGAGATATTTAGAATTAGTCAATTGTTGTAACAAGATATGACTCTACAAATGTGTCGTATCTTAGGCTCTAATTTAGGAGAATTGTTAGTAAGTTGTTTGAATAGCTTTTATTGTAAGTGGACACTTGTTATTTTCTAAGTGATCCGTAATTAGAGGTAATTAGGACATTGAACTTATAAATAGCTCACTGCAAGAATGTTTTGTTGTTCAGGTGTAAACTCTTGCAAAATTTCAGATGTAATTGTTTTTCTTATTAATAAAATTACATGTCTGAGAACACTTCTACCATTATTGTGGTATCAGAGCTCTAGTAATGCTACAGCTGATGTGAGGAGGAGATTCTAGCTCTACAGGCACATGGAAAACTCCATTAATTTGGTCACTTAATATTTGGTATCTAAATTTTTTTTCTTTTAAAAGCAGATTTAAAAATGAAAAATTTGCTTTAGCATAAATGAAAATTTTGCTTCAGCATAAATGAAAATTTTGCTTCAGCATAAATGGAAAATTGATTCAGCATAAATGGAAACTTGCTTCCATTGTTTATGGCATGAGCATGAGCATCACATTGGCTCCTGAGCAGTTGAATAATTTTGGAGAGTGTTCCACAATTAACAACCCATTCGTCGCCCCGATTATCAGATTCATCACCACTACAAATATAATTATCATTTGTTCCTCGATTTTCATTCTTCGATGCATTTCACCTCGCAAGAAAAATTGCGAATGCAATACAAACTCCCCAAGTTACGACAAAATTGTGGAGTATAGAGAGCGAGAGAAATCAAATCAGAGCTTGAGCTTTGAGAAGAAACCTGCACTTTGATAAGCATTGACGTGGTCGTGAATATATCAATCAAAATTTTGTTTCATGAGGACACTTC
>APFE030449052.1:322177-378657 GCA_000404065.3 Pinus taeda | reverse complement strand
TTGTCTCCATTTGAGTTCCTGCACTTTAATTAGCCAAAATTTGCTCCAAAACCTATAATTAATGCACATTAGACCACAACACATGAAATCTCATCTTTACTCTCCTCATTAAGAAAAACATAATTAAAACATGTAAAGAATGATGAGAAAAGTTGACTTTAGTAAGTTGGAGGTGCATTAAGGTCCATATAATTTACCCATGGATGAGCCTCATCAGGTTATACTCCAAAATAGTAAATAAAAGCATTAATTTTATGTGTTTTGTTTAAGATAGTTTCATGAAGAAAACTTAAAACGTGAAACCAAAACACTTAATGGAAGCATGCATCAAACAATAATACACTAGCCATTGATAAAGGAGTTCACCCCTCCTGGGATACATCTTCCTGGATCAGATCTAAAGGCTTGACCCCTTCTCATTATGTTCACAATTCTTCAGATAAAGAGTACATAAATGTGTTGACAAAAAGAATGGCTTGTTTCCCCTTCAAGGAAACATTCTTCTGCAAATAATTCTCACTCTAAACATATGACAACCTACAGTTAGTCATGGAACAATAAACAAGCTAAGGGCTCTCAAATCAAGACCCCATACTCTAACTTCCAAGAGCATATACAAGTACAAAAATCCACTTGAAGCACATAAACAAGTCTCTTTCTCCATACACATATAGAGAAAAAAAGAAATACAACTACAATACTGCTGTAATGGCTGCTGCAGAAAACATATGGAGGCTGGAATACCCCTACAAGGTTATCTCCATCTTGGAACTCCTCCATAAATTGAATGAACACTCTGGTTGACCAGGGAACCCATAGGCTTAAATTTTCAAAAATCCTATCCAAAAGTGCTCCTTTGACTTTGAAACATGTTCCAACGAGTTTAGAATGGCCAAAAATTGCTATCTTACCTCTTTTTGCATCCCATTTGGTCGAAAATTGCCTTAGTTATGACTTCTACCAGTCTCACCACAATTTCCTCCTCCAAATATAGCTTACTGCCAGTTAAATTCATTAACCGCAGACAAAACTAGCAGTTCCACCGCAAACAGCGATTCCGCCATCAATCCTACCAATCTCGTAGTTAAGGGCTGAGTGGTCACACTTGTGTTAGGTCTGGTGGTTACGACGATGGTCCCGCAGTCCGTCGGATATCACAATTGGCATGCCAAGGGTAATACATATTACACAAGACTTAACGCATAAACATGCGATCTGGCTATAAGGCGGACCCGTCGGATTATAAACTACAGAGTAATAAAATCTTGCATCCGTTAGTCTATCGCTCATCGCAATCGGTGTTATCAATAGTGGCGCATATATATATTGGCAGGTACCAGGTGCGATATGTGATTACTATATATCACATCGCAATTGCGTACCATGTCGGGGTAGTGGCCGATTCTTGTAATGTGATCTACCTTTTGACTGTGATTGCCAATATGCGAGGGCCAATGGTAGAGTGACACTTATTTCCTCCCGATTGGCTAGGACCCTTTCCATGTCATCTAATCCTCCCATGTCATCAAGTCAACCTTTAACTTTGACAGGCTCTAACTTCTGCATACGAGCTCGGATTTGAGTGCCATTCACACCATTGGATTCAAAATCACGAGATCTTCAATATGAAGCTAAACTTATAAAAATTCTGACACTTAGAAATTTTGACAAATTTTGAGCTCTTGATCAATGTTTCTCCTTCGCTTGTACTTGGTATGCTCGAACAAGTCTCCTGGTATACGCTCCTTGTTCATCTCATTTGTTGTTGCGCCATGTCTTATCCATGTACTTGTATCTGTAGTCACTCATGATGAGACGACATCAAATCCATAAATCTCATAGTCTACCATGATGCATCATCTTTCATTTTCGGTTTCAGGTGACCAAGAGAGAGGACAAGGCTCTGAAACTAAGCAGAGCACATTTCAGGCTTGGATGCAGGCTTCAGGCACTGTCAAGGAAAAGTGCGTAGAGATCACTGGGAGGTTGAGATGGGTAGTCTAGATCAACAATGACTATCTGTAGGATCTAGCTCGGCTGAAGGGGAATCTGGGCAATTTTTTTAGGGAGGTAGCAGGGAGGACAATGGCAATGAAAACTACATAGATTCTCTGGGGAGGTTGGCAGCGGGCTGTGGGAGTTTGCTGGCCAAAACTAAGCAGAACTCGGAGGCTGGTCTGCAGGACATCTCTGCGTAGTTTCTAGGCTGAGCGGGGTGTTGGGCAGTTGAAGGATAGCCCATGAAAATTGTTCAGTTTTCAGGAGGAGAAACAGGCTTGCTAACAGGGTGACTGATTGATTGGACTGTGCAAATTTCGAGGATAGTGCAGTGACAGGCAATGGGTGCTTGGCCTTCATGTCTACGCAATTTCTTTAGTCAGTGGAGGTGAGCATGCTAACAGCTTCTGCACAATTTTTTGAAGGAGTGAAGCCCGGGGTCACTACCTAGTCAAACTCTCTGGTTGACCAACATGAAGCTTGATAGATTTTCTTGCGGGAAACGCAGATTGAGATGGATTTTTGAGCAACTTCTGTGTTGTTCTGGGTGACAGTTAGTTGGGTTGATTCCATGATTATGCAGTGCAGACTGCCTGAGAGGTAGCCTCAATCTCTGCGTAATTCTGGGCAGCAGTACATGATCACTGAGGGATGAGACTGCACAATGCATCTTAGCGGAGGTCCGATTGGGGGAGGGTGGTTCAGTCGACAAAGTTTGAACAAATTGACTAAGTATGTGAGCGAGTGAACTCTTGTATACATGACCTTGCGAACACACACTCAACATGACTTGATGACAAGACATATCGAATCAACAAGACAACATCTGCTCAATGTGACTGACTGCGAGACTATCTAATGGTGATAGCGACAAGTGCGACCCTTTGGATAGCCCTTTGGATGACTGTGACGACACTTGTGCAAAAATGCTTACAACATCGTGAGTGAGTTCGACAGATGTTTACATAGTGAAGACAACTCAAACACAAACCTTCAACATCATCAGAACAAGGTTGCAAGCATGACATATCAATCAACATGTTAAAGATGACAATTGGTCAAATAGTGAAAAGAAAGCAAGTGATGTAGAGGAAACACACAAAATGACCTTTTCTGTTTGTGCACATGCAATTTACTGAGGACAGGATGGTATGACAATGACAAGCAATCCCACAAACCTAACTAAGAGGTGTACTTCGAAAGGTGTTCTTTACTTACCATCCTTACCCTCTAGACGATCGTGCATCTGATGGAGTTTGCATGTGGTCCTGATCTTTTCCATTACTCAGTCTCTTGGTCCTTCTCCTCAACGGCTTGGGAATGATCTCAGCATGTCACCTTTTCCTATAGTCACTGGGCGATAGATTAGCGTGGTTACAATGGGAAGTGACTGCTGCCAGAATGAGGCCCTGGGAGGCCTATCTGAACATTTTCTGCATGCAAGACCGACAGGACAACTTGGACAACTCTGCGGAGTTTTGAGGCTCAGGACACTGTTGCGGGATGGGGGTACTAGGAGGACACCTCTGTGTAGTTTCTGAATGCAACAGTTGGACTGCTTTTGCAAATTTCTGGAGAGCAATGTTGATTGCCTGAATGCTTTGCACATTTCTGGAGAGCAGTGCTGACTGTGTGACTGCTTTGCGCATTTCTGGAGAGCAGTGCTGATTGCTTGACTGCTATGTGCATTTCTGGATAGAAATGTTGGCTGGGGTCTCTCTGGGGTTTCAACAAGAATTGGAGGAAGCTTGATAGTTGTAGAAGAAAAGTGCAATGTTTCAGGAAGCTGGATGAGGCTAAGCTGCTTGGGAAATTGACTAAGTGTGAGATCAATGAAACATATGTAAATATCGATAATATTTTGACTGTGATCACACACCAACACTTAGTGATATAATGTAGACAATCCAGAATGTGTAAACATACTTTGCTTGATGCAACAAACTTCATGACACGAGGGCATGTAGTGATTGTGAAACATGTCTATGTGATGACAATCACTCATGTGCACACAATTCCTTTAAAGCAAAACAACATTCCCTTTCCATGACAAACAACAACCCTTATGCCCAAAGATGACACATGCTTCATAAAGGTGAGAACACGGAAAAATCTTAAGATCAAGGACAAGGGCTTGAAATCATCAGCTTACCAACAAGTAACCAAGGATGATCGATCACAGGATCCAAGGTAGGCTATGAAATTTGCATGCAAGCCAAAATTTTCGAGGGTGGTTGTAGCCGCTACAACACTTGGTGACACACTGGTAGAACTCCAAATCTCTGAATGGACCTTGCTTCGCGAAAGCAAGCCTAACCCCTCTAAAAGTATTGTTCTATTCTCTGATCATCGTGGTTTCCACACTATATTGAGTGAAAGATGTAGTGCCTGCCATGCTTTTGATTGGCAGCACACATTCCAAGCCAAGTCAACTTAGTTGTTTCGATTGGGGATGAGGGGTATATTTATGCACAAGTAATATAACTGTCAGAGTTTATGTTTCATCTCTGGTGTTGCTTCACTGCTAGCAGGCTTGAACAGTACCCCGACGAAGTTATTTGTATGCCCTCTCTGGGAAGGAAGCCTTTCCCTCCTTTCACCGTATTCATTTTTCATTTTTTTTTAAAGAATTGTGCATATGCACTTATTTATTTCAAAGGCGGAAGAGGGATCCCAACTTATTGAGAGCATGATAGGTTGTTCCTTCAAATACGTATGTTATATATATGTTTGACATACTTGTTAAGGTTTTCCCCCTCACCTTACTCTACGTGACTGAGCTGACAAGGGTTAACCCAAAAGAACCAATTAGAGTAGGTGGTACTAGTTAACAGTGGAAGCGTTGTGTTTCACCAAGACTCACTATGAACATAACGTATTTTCCATCCAGGTATCGTCGAGTGAAGACAAAAAGTTCTTCATAAAGAGAGACGACAACAGATAACCAGATGTTGATAGTTATACAAGTCCTCTTATATTTTCCCAGCTTGTCTCGAGAGCCAAACATGGTTTCATGAGAGGCTAACCTACAGGTACAATCAAGCAAAGAAAGCAAAAAGCAAAAAGTAGAAGTAAAGTGAAAGTAGAACAAGTAAGAAAAGCAAGCAAACCAAACCAAATAAGCAAGCAAACAAACATGCAGACCAGAAAGCAAAGAAAAGTAAGAAAGAAAACACTACTCCTACTCCTATGCTAAACAATGCATGGGCCTACTCATGTGAAGTGATATTTCCAATGCAACCACTGACATGTTGGCATGTGTCCTGTTACCCGGCACCGCAGAAGCTGAAGTCGTTCTAGATTTCTTAGATTTCTTTTCTTCCCCATTTGGTCTGAAATTGCTATGGGCGGAAAACTCTGGCACAAGAGAAAATGAACCTATGCGAGAATAGATGGTGAAAACCAAGTATGGAGGAATTGGTTGGTCCAATCAATGAATAATGGAAAGATTTATGCGCGATAAGGCCTCCCGCGGATACAATCTCTGAAGGGGATTTAGGCATAACTTTCTCCATTAATTGGCCCGTTTAAACCTGTCAATCATTTAAATGCTCATTATATCCTTTACTTGTCGAATAATCGTTTAAGCATGGATTTGATTTTTTGGCGGTTGGACGCAAGCGAATCACTATCGGGAAGAGAAAAGGCTTTTAATGATACTTAATATAATATACCGAAGTCATATCAATCCTTTTTGAAAGTCACGTTTGGCTTCATCGCAATCGGCGATCAGAGGAAGCCTTGGGCAATCTTATTTAAGTTTTTGTGGAATCCCCGATCGCCGATAGCGATATCGCTTGACTCGCATCGGGAGTTTTAAGGAGGAGAGTTCGTTACATTCATATCGCATTCCCCGATTGCCGATTGCGGTATCGCATCGGAGCAAGGAGAGGGGCCTTTTATTGTTTGTTTTCCCGATAACCGATGGTTACTCGCGCTTGTCGCATCGGGGAGAATCAATGGGTCATGGTTATGCATCCTTTGTTATTGCGATATGCGATCTTGCGATCGCTTTATCGCAATAATAAAGAATTATTCATCTTATTTTAAGACCGATTATTTATCAACTCAAAATGGTTCTTATAATGTTTTGTTTGTTTCCAGACCTTTAGAAGAGTGATGGGTTAATACGAATTTAATCTAAAAGGGACCCATTTCATATTATAGTTTTCTAAAGTAAAATTTTATGAAATGGGGGGTTTTTGTATAGCAAAACACCTTCCTATCGTCCCCTAAGAAGAAATCACCACCATCGTATTTCTCATACTCGCAGAACAACTCTCTACGGGGAGTGAAGTGAAAGGATGCACCTAAGTCAATCAACCATGCCGCATGATCTACACGTGTACTTGAAGAAGCCAAGTACACATCCCCACCTTCATCTGAGGTGGTTTTCACCTCTGCAGAAGGAGCATCATCAAATCCCTTTTCTTTATGAGGAGCTTTAGATTTACAGTACCTTTTGTAGTGCCCTTCCTTTCTGCATTTCTAGCACACCACCTTTACAGGTTTTCCTGGAGATTTAGATCTTCCTCTAGATTTAGATCTCCCACTAGATTTAGATCTCCCACTTGATGACTTATTTTTGTTTCTATTCTAGGACCGTCCTCGTACAGACAAGGCATCACCATTTTGGTTGTCCATATTTTTCCATCTCATCTCCTCTGTCAGCAAGGCTGAGACTATTTCATCAAACAGCAAAGCAGTTACATTGCTACCTATTGCAATAACCAGACTATCCCACGAATCTGGTAGAGAACACAACAAACTGATGCACTTATCTTCATCTGAAATTTTAATATCAACAGATGTTAACTGACTTACCACAGTATTAAATGCATTTAGATGCTCTGTCACTGAGTCTCCATCTTTCATCCTCATGTTATATAGTTTTTTCTGCAGGAACAATTTATTCACCAGAGACTTAGATTGGTACAAATTCCCTAACTTGTCAAACAAAGCCTTCGTCATAGATTCCCCTAATACATTTAGTAATACTGAATCTGAGACACACAATCATATTGTGCTCTTTGCCTTTTGATCCAACTTCTTCCATTCTTCATTGAACACTCCTGTTGGTTTAGTACCCAGATCTACCATGATCCACTAATCTTTATCCACCAACAGATCCTCCACCTTGAGTTTCCACATCTCAAAACTTTGACCATTAAATTTCTCGATCTATCTTTCCACTGCTCACCATCTTCTTTCACGACCAGAATCCATCTCGCAGATCTCCCACTGAATAGGGTCTACCACAGGCCCAAGCGAAACCCCTCAACAACAAAGGCGTCCCCTTGAAGCCAAATGTAGATTTTAACCCCATATAGAAATTACCTCCATATGAATTCTAAAACGCATAAAATAAACAATGCAAGAGCATAACACATAAAACACATATACACAGATATTTTCCCCTAGATCCCAAAATTGAGACTACCAGCTTGATTTTTGATTATGTTCCTTTCAATGTTACAATACATATTTATACATGCCGAAGCATCCAATACCATGGACCGAAAACCATAGGTAGGTTCACCCAACCTAATATAGGGTCCAAAAAAAAAATTCTTGAGGTGTTGTCCTGGATCCCGTAGAGGGGGGCTATCCGCCCCCCTCAAACCCCCTTGTGACCCCCCCGTTGCGCAATCGGCACAGCGAAGGGAGGACTCTGCCCCCCCTCCAACCCCTTGATTAACTACATGGGCTAGTCATGGAAAGAATATAACACAACCCAACACTATGTCCTATTGAGATGTGGAGAGTTTTGTTGTAGTTGTTTTGGACATAAGGGAGACTTTCATCCCACATGTGTGGATGCTTCAAGTTTTACATGCCCTAAATGTGTACGATCATCCTATTGAAAACCTCTATTTGGCCATCAGTTTGGGGATGGAAAGCCATGGACTTTTAAGTTTTGTATCTAGCATCGAATAGAAACTGGACTAAAATGCACTCAAGAATTTCTTGTCCCAATCTAAGAAAATGGACTATGGGATCCCAAAGTGTACCCACACTCGCTCAAAGAAGATCTTAGCAGTGGCCTCTACTGTGATACTCTTCTTGCAGGCTTCCATGATGGCCATCTTGGAGAATCTTTCGACGACCAGAAAAATGCAATCATTGCAGTGATTAGTAGAAGGAAGGCCCAACATGTAATCCATAGAGACAAGTTCCCAAGGCCAATTAGAAGTAGGTAAAGCAGTATACAAACCTTGCTTCTTCATGCTTGGTTTAGAAATGGCACAGGCGGTGCAAGATCTAATGTACTTCCCAACATCCTGACAAAGCTTCAGCCAATAAAAATACTTCTGCAATACTGCCACTATTTTCTCTACACCAAAATGTTGAGCGACCCAAATGTAGTGCGCTTCCAAAATCATATTGGCATTATCACTTGAAGGAATAAAGATGTGTACTAGGTGTCCTAACAGTGCATCCTGAAGGTGAAAATTTGGAACTTGGTTCCCTTCTAGGAGTGTCTAATATGTGCTACCAAATTTTGGATTTCTCTTGTAAAGGTGAGACCACCCCGAAGTCTCATGCCTACAAGAGTCGAGTGCAGTGATCAACACCAAGACCGGTGGTTAGTTGAGGAAATAAATGACATAATTGGTGTTTCCCTTCTTATTCTTAATGTTCAAATGGAATTGTTGCAGGTAGGTGGACCATTTTTTATGGAGATCGTTCTGCAACTTCCCTTGTGTTTGTATGAAGTACAAGGGTCAATGTTTTGTGTGGATGACCGTTTCCTTCCCCAGAATGTAATTCTTCCATTGATGGTATACCTACATAATGGAATACATTTCTTTGTCATAAGTGGTATACTTTCAAACTATGTCTGGAAATGTCTCATTGTGGTAAGCCACTGGTTTCCCATGCTGAGTAAGAGCCACACCAATAGCATAGTTAGACGTGTCTGTCTCAATCTTAAATGGTTGTTGTAGGTCTGGTAATGTGAGCACTGGTGCAAAGTAGAGCCGATGCTTCAACTCAAAAAACACATGTTATTGGGTTATAGACCAAAAAAACTTTTATTTCACTCCGCCCTTGGTGACTTGACTTAAAGTAAAGTGATATGAGAGAACCCCAACATGAACCTGCGGTAGAAATTGGCAAGACCCAAAAAGCTACAGAGCTTTGTTAGAGTGGTTGGGGTTGGACAATCTTGAATGAATTATATCTTGGCTAGGTCCACATGTACATCCTGTCCATCAATGATGTACCCCAAATATTGAACATGGGTCAAGACAAAAGTGCATTTCTCCAAGTTAGCACACAACTTGTGTTGTCGCAAGGTTTGAAGGACATGTTGAATATGGTGGAGGTGCTCTTCCCAACTCTAGTTGAAGATCAAGATGTCATTTAAATACACCACCAAAACTCCATTGGTGAAGGGTCGCAAGATGTCATCCATCAGTCTCATGAAGGTTGTAGGGGCATTCGTCAATCCAAATGGCATGACCAACCATTCAAAAAGGCTCTCCTTAGATTTGAAGGAAGTATTCCACATATCAGAAGGTTCGATAGGAATTTGGTGATAACCTGACTTCAAGTCAATCATGCTGAAATATTTGACCCGTTAAGCTGGTCCAGATTGTTATCAATCCATGGGATTGGGTACCTATTCCGGACAGTGATCTTCTTCAGTGCCTGATAGTCAATACAGAGTCTCCAAGTACCATCATTCTTTTGTACCAATACAATCAAGCTCCCAATGGGTAATGAAATTGGCCTGATGTGCCCTTTTTGTAATAGTTCCTGAATCTACCTCTTGATCTCATCGTTCTCTAGAACATAGCATCAATAGATCGGTCCATTGGGCAATAGCATGCCAATGGCCGGATCAATGGAGTGCTCGACCTGATAGTGCAGAGGTACCCCTATAGGTGAGGCAAAGATATCCTTGTACTCCTCCATGACCTTATCCATCTATTGTTGTTATGTAGAGGAGTCCTGCTTGGAAGCCGTGACCACAACCTTCTTCTTGCTATGAGGGTGAATCATAAGGAAAACAAATTTCATGGTCTGGTAAATGATATTACTGCATTGCTTTGTAGTGATCAAAGAGATCACGGTAGGTAGGGCTACCTATGGTATCATGTACAACTTATTGACCAAATTAATAATCACAGAGTGAGGTCTAGACTCATATACAACATGTCACTTCCACAAGTATGGTTTTCATAAATAATACCTCACAAACTCCAAGAGGAGCAACATCACACAGTACCTCATTCATGAAGGGCTTGATGTTGTAGGGAAGGCGACATTGCTCGCTGACATAGATATCTCTTCCTTGGTGAAGCCACCTGATGGTGTGTGGTTATGGATGTGTTGTAGTCTTTAGGCCTAGCTGATTCATGACCTCTACTGAAATGAGGTTCTTTTGGCTCTCACTGTCAACAATAAACTGCAGCGAAGAACCCTTCACACACATCTATGAGTGGAAGAGGCGTTCCCCCTCCTCTGGATCTTCAGGCTCAATATTCTAGATCTTGGTGGTTGCCACGGTGGCACTGGGCTCTACATCAATGATCTTCTTCCCTTTGTCATTCCCCTTATTGGGTGCTAGTTCAGAGTTAGAACATGCATCCGATTCGGAGGCCTTAAGCTCGGCCACCAGTGACTACTTGGCCCAAAACTCACTTATGTTGTGAGTGGAGATCTTATGGAACTCACACCGTTTTCCCATGTCCTTCTTTGTCTTTGTGGTCTTGTTCTTTTCTTGTGGCTTTAGTGGGATTTCCTAGGTAGCCCCACCTTGGCTCTGTCCTTTGATTTGTATTTTGGGGATGCATTTTCCTTGCTTTGGATTCACAGATCCAAAGTCCTGCTTCTTCTATTTAAACTTCTTCTCAACCTTGACAACATATCGTTACATCGTGACGAGTGAGGAAATTTCTAGGAACTCCATCGCATCCTAGATGTACTTCTGTAGATAGTCACGGTACTTGAGTACCAAATTCCACTCAATATCCTAGATACCCAGCTTCATGCGAAGGTTATGAACAATATTTGTGAACTCTGGAACATCTTGGTCCCTTCCCTATCGTAGTGTGGTCCACTTTATGTATTTATATTCATAGCCCCTGACAGGGTATATTTTCCCTTGATGGTGTCTTGGAAAGAATCCCAACTGGTTGTGGTTTAAAAAAATGATGGTTCACTCTTGTCCTTTTGTTCACAGTAGGTTTCCCACTAGTCCTTGACGTGTGGGGTGGCTTTGAGAAGTGAAAAAGTAATATTTTCCTGATTGGAAAAGTCATGAACTAAAAAATATCCTTCCAAAAGATTTAACCATTTATCTACAGTGTCTGTATCTATCAAGCCCTCAAATGTGGGAATATCGAAGTTAACTTGTACCTTAAAAGGAGTGCTACTTCTAGCATGGTTGCTGGATGAAGATGCGTCACTTGTGGGTAGCCGTCAAAGGATTCTGGCAAAGTTATCCATCATCATGTTCCTCTGTCGCTTGAGGGCTTCCTCAAGAAAAATTTTGAAAGGGTATCATGCCTCATCATGTTTCTTTTCTTCCACCATGGGAGTTCATTGGGGTTTGCAAGGATGATCTTGCAACGGTTCAACCAGATCAAGCCCTAACTCCTTATACCCTGACCACGTTGGGGACATGCATAGAAAAATAGAGAAAGAGAAAAATGCTCTAATACCACTAATCCAAACTTAAACAGGAATACAAAAAATTATAGATATAATCATAAATACAGAGATACAACAGAAAAAAACTTCATTTCATTAATAGAACAATATTTAACTATGCTTAAAAATAGAATGAAAAATAAGATAGCTCGGGTGATGGTAGCTTATCTTTGAGAAGCAATGTGGCAGCTACATGCCAACTGAACTGTGTTACAATGAGGCTGAAGGGCATATTTATTATTGAAAAACATGAGAAAACCCTAAACAAACAAAACCCTAACCCTAGGAGATGTAACTGTTAGCACTTGAAATTTCACCTCAGGCTGAAAAAGGCAAACCTCAAGGCAACATCAAACCATTTAGCCTCGTAGCTAGCCCTACGGGGCAGGAGAAGGCTCTCTCCGGTCAATCTTAGTAAAATCTTCAATGGATGAGATGACCAAAAGGGTAACACTGATTTTAGGCTAGTAAACTGATCAAAAGGGTTGATTTGGGGTTTTTAGGGTTTTTGGTGGCAAATTGAGGGGATGGCAATTTTGGGTGCGGGGATTGGACACAGTTTCTGCAGGGGGTTCTTTGGGGCGAGGTAGGAGACAGTATTGATGCCTTTGATTGAGGTGGATGATTAGGAATGACAGGTGAGGAGTTAAGGAGAGCAAACAATAACTTTGAATTCTCCTTAAACAGTAGAAAACATTGAAATTAAACAAACTTAAAAGCAGAGCATGACAGTCATGAATTCTTACTTTAACACTTCGTTTGCTTAATGTGCAGAAGGAAAAGAAAGGAAATGATTCACATAACACACTTACAGGTACATAGAGAAACACACCATCAATACATGTAACCACAAGAATCCCAAAAAGGACTGCAAAACCCTGGTCTTCCTTAGCCAAAAATTGCAGAGATACAGTGAAATAATACAATGATAGCTTCTCCCTCAAGAGTCCAACCATGAAAATGAGCAAGAAAGTACATAATATAGATCACCTAACCTCTTTCCCTGCCTCCATGGGTCGAGCTCACTATCCTAGGAGCTGTTTCAACCAATTCTAAACTAAGCACTGAAAACTAGGCAATCAAAACCACTTGCCTCTATAAGATAGGAAACCAATTCATTCATTTAATTTTCACCTTTTTATGAATGAATCTTCTAGAAGAGGTACATAAGATTAAAAGTGTCATAAAAGTATAGTAATTACATCACATAGGATAATAATCCACCCCAAAAAGTCAAACAGGGTCAAACTGCGTTTTTCTGCGCTGTACAGTGAAATTTGGAGAAATTTGCCTGACAGGTCGCGCGCCTCTGCCTGACGGATTGCGCGTCTTTGGGACCACTTTTGGGGCACTTCCATGTGTAAAAATGAAGCAAGAGTAGGCTTGTTGGAAAGTTCATTGAGTATAATTTCCAACCCAACTAGAATTTCTGAATTTGGTGGTCATTTGCCCCTCCAAAATTGCAATCTCCCAAGACTGCTTTCTGTGTCTCAAAAAAGTGATAGAAAGTCATTTTTTGCTTGTTGTTTGACTTTCTGGAGGCCCAAAACTTCGCCATATCTCTAGTACTTTGATGAGCATGTGTAACTTTGCATGAAAAATCTGGAAATGCTGAGTTTTTGAAAAATGAAGTTGCCGGGATGAAGGGTCTCACGGGGGATGAGACCCGTTAATGGAGAAAACCTGTAAATTGCCTGAAAAAACAAAATTTACCCAAAATGCTCAAAATTTCTTGGGATTTGTGCTGTGGCTAGGCTATTTAGTGCCTTGGTCCTTGAGTGAAGCCTCAGCCAAGATATGGAGGGGATCGGGACTCTTTCTCCTTTTTTGTGCCTTGGCCAACCGCCTTTGGAACATCTTCATTTTTGCCTTGCACACTTGCATTCTCGCCCAATAATGGTTCTTCATGTTTCTCAGAAATTTCTTATCTTGGTTGGCCTTAGCCAACAGCCTCTCTAAATGTGCATTCAGCCAGATAAGCATAGCCTCTCAAGAGATAAAATCCTCCCATGGGATACCCTACTGTTTTGACTGTTTGAATGTTGTTTCACCTGTTTGAGATGCTATTTCAAGGGGACAAATAGCACAAGGGAAATGTTAGGGAAGGGAGACTTTGAAGGGAAATTGGGAAAAACATATGAAATAGGGAGTTAAGGGAAGGAATCATGATATATACCCCATCACATATATATGATTTGCAAAAGCTTTATGAGAGGTAGCGTTTAGGTTTAGTTTCTTGATTTTTAGGGATAGGGGTAGGGTTTAGGGATTTTGATATTTTTGGTAGGGAGAATGAATAAAATGATGAGGGAGGTGGAAATAGGATGTAGGGAAAAAGTGGGGGTATAAAGGATAATATTGAAAACAACAATACAAACCCTAGTTCAACCAACACTTTGACATTTTTGAGCAAATATGCATTGGATTCATTAGTTCAAAATGATTGGCTTTAAACCACATTCACATGCTTTTCACACTTTGGCAAACAATGTATTTTCATGAGGAGAGGCCTACTTGCAACCTTGAAGCAATCTGAGGTTGTTTGGCAGCTTACTGTCGAAATTTTTTGTAGGAATTCCCAACGGGTCGCGCGCCTCTGACGGGTCGCGCCTGTGTAATTTTTACACTGCTGGAGGTGCCCTGATGGGTCGCGCGCCTCTAACGGGTCGTGCCCTTTTTCAGGAGGCTTTTGTAGGCCTTCCCGGTGTCGGAATCGGGTGTAGGATAGCTCATTGGAAATTTCTTTGAGTCTACCTTCCAACCCAACTAGAATTTTTCAATTTGGAGTTCATTTGCCCTGTCAAAAGTCAAATCTCCCAAGACTGGTCAAAAAGTGCCAAATGAGGTTGCCTCAAGGAAGAGTGCAGTTGCAGTCAACTTGCGAATGCCTTCCTCAACCCCAAATTGAGCTCATGATAGCTCATTGGAAATCTCCTTTCGTCTAGTTATCATTTTACCCATCAAGAAAATCATTTGGCCAACCAAGCTAGGAGAAAACTTGATTTTCCCAAGGTCACTTCAGAGGTGCCCTTGATTCTCCTGAGGCAACGATATTCTTTGACATTTCTCTCAAACCATGAAACCTATGAAAAAAGTGAAGTAGGAATTTCTTATTTGGAATGTTTTGGACAAAAACCTCTCTCATTTTTCCCAAATTCATCTTTTATTGCTCTGGAACATCATTTGAGTGCGACTTGTCCCGATGTGTGAAACAAGGAATTTTGTCGAAATGGAGCGAAATGAAGGGGATAGGGGGCTTCTAAATTATTTGGGAAATTTTTGGGAGTGGGGAGGGATGTTGGGGAGTAGGGGAAAGTAGAATCTCAAAGATTGAGTGAGGGAAAAGGGTCCAAAATGGCAAAACATAGGCCCAACCTAGAAAATTGCCAGGTTGTAGCTAGAAACTAGGGTTTGTGGAAAAATGAGGAATTTGGCGGATCTAAGGGACAGGAAGTGTTTGATAAGGTACTTTAAGGATAGGGGAAGGTGTATGAACATCTGGATACAAGTTTTTCTTATGATTTGATAGTCCAAGAGAAATTGGCTTCAAAACCCTAGGAGAGGGAAATGAACTTGCCAAGGCACAACTGAAGCATGAACAAGATGTAAAATGACTCATTAGACACTGACATGATAATGAAAACCCTATGAATGATGATAGACTCAGCTGAATAGTGACATATATTGGCATTTGGGCAAATTTAGAAGGAGTTAAAGCAAACCCTAGACCTAATGCCTAGTGACCAAATTTTGCTTGAAAACTTTTTGAAATGACAAAATTTGACCTTGACACTTCAAAATCACTTTGTAAGAGCATATTTGATCACTGGAGGAAGGCTGGAAAGACTGACACTAACAGTAACAACAAGATTTTGTGGGCCCCATTGGGGTTTGTTGGGTAGCCAACTTCTCGGGGTTGTAACTTTGTCATATTATGTCCATTTGGCACATACAATAGCTTGTTGGAAAGGTCTCTCTGAGTACTACAATTTTTTCTATAGGCCCTTGCCAATGGAAATGGGCCTGAAACGGACCTAAAAAAGCATCATATAGGGGGTCAAAAATGTCACGAAAGTTCGGGACCCGAAAAATTGCTAAAAATAGTAAATGTTGAAATAAATAAGGAAACAGATGAAATTGACTGAAGGGTCTAGGTGGAATAGGTGGGTGGCCACCAATATCCACTTGGATTAAACACCCTATTCCCTAGAACACTCTAGCTAATAGGAGTATTACAACTCCGCCCATAATAGAGTCATATTAAAGGACTCCTAACCCATTGCTATATGCAAACTCTACCAGTGGAAAATAATTTTCCCATTTCCATTTTTGATGCATGACATACATCCTTAACACTTCCTCAAGAATCATGTTGACCCTCTCTATCTATCCATCTATCTACAAATAGTAATTTTTATTGAAAGGAAACTTTGTATCCAAACCTACGAACAACTCCTTCCAAAACCTAGAAGTGAACTTGGCATCTCTATCTAGCACAATGTTCCTATGAATACCATGCAATCTCACTATCTCCCTAATGAAGACCTGGGCTACCTCACCAGTTGAATTTGTAGGCTTCACTGGAATGAAGTGAGCTACCTTAGTCAACCTATCAACCACAATCATAATAGAATCATTTTATTTAGATGTCCTCAGAAAACCTATAATGAAGTCCATGGAAATGACCTCCCATTTCTACTCTGGAATCATAATGGACTGTAATAAGCCACATAGATTCTTACACTTTTCTTTTACCTGCTGACAATCCAAACACCTTGTGATGCAATCAACCACCTCTTTCTTCAGATTTGGCCAATGGTAAAACTTATTCACTGTTGTCAATGTCTTCTGATATCCCCGGTGACCTAAATACTGTTTGACATGAAATTCCCTCAAGATAAGCTTCTTAAGCTCACTAATGTCTGGCATATAGATCTTGTGCCTAAATGTCACCAAGCCGTCTTCTGTGAGATGATAATCCACATCCTAATCCCTTGTACCCTATTGTTGTAACCTATTCTTAAGCTACTAGTACATGTCATGTTGTTGTCTTGCTTTCAAGATCCGCACTGGTAAATCTATCCCATCTTAACTCATAGTTGTAATGTGATTCACCTTCACTCTTCCACTAAGAGCATCTGCAACCATGTTCTCATTATCATTAATGTACTTGATCTCGAAGTCAATCTCATTGAGCATAGTCAACCACCTAGTTTTCCTAACATTCATATTGGGTTGGTCAAACAAGTACCTCAACCCACTTTGATCACTCATCAAGAAAAACCTCCTACTACGAAGATAGTTTCTCCACATCTTCAATGCATGAATGATTATTGCCAACTCCAGATCATGAGTCACATAGTTCTTCTCGTTCTCTTTCAATTTCCTTGACTCATAACATACCACTTATCCATCCTACATCAAGACTCGATAAAGTCCTCTATTACAAGCATATATACACACTACGAACTCTTTATCTTGGTCAGGAATCTTTAGAAATGGATTATTTGTAAGCAACTACTTCAACCGCTCAAACTAGTTTCACATTCCTCTGCCTATTCAAATTTCTTTCCTTTCCTTTACAAATGTAATAGGATAGGAAATCCATGAGAATTTTATGATGAAATGTCTATAGTAGCCTACTAGTCTAATGAATGGTTTGACCTCATCCACATTCCTAAGAGCTACCCATTCCATGATATCTTTGATCTTTTTCTGGGTGCACTTCTATACATTCCTTGGAAACCACATGCCCCAAGTAATGAACTTTTGTCTGAAAGAAACTACATTTACTAAGTTTGGCATACAACTGATGCTCTCTTAGCAATCTCAACACTTGCTAGATGTTTTGCATGCTTTCCCTCATTCTTAGAATATATCAATATATCATCAATCAATATTTGCATAAATTTGTCTAGATAAAGACACAAAACACTATTCATTAAATGCATTAAAGTAGCTAGAGCATTATTCAAACCAAAAGAAACCATAAGAAACTAATAATGTCCATACCTAGTCTAGAAATAATTATTGCAAATGTCCTCTTCTTTGTTGCGTACCTGATGATGTCATGATCTCAAGTCAATCTTCGAGAACATTGCAACTCCCTTCAAATAATCAAACAAGTCATCAATTTCTAGCAAAGGTTACATGTTCTTAATCATCATATTGTTCAACTACATGCAATTAATTCACAACCTGAGAGTGTCATCCTTCTTCACAAACAATATTAGTGCACCCCAAGGTGACACACTTGGCCTAATGTACCCCTTATCAATCATTTCCTTCAACTGCAACTTCAATTCCACCAATTCTGGAGTTCTCATCTTGTAAATTTCATTCAATATTGGTGCTACTCCCACCATCAACTCAATAGAAAATTGCACTTCCCTATGAGGCGGTAACTCTGAGATCTCTATTGGAAATACATCTTGAAACGACTACAAAACCTTATACCTCTTCAAGACTTTTGCATCCTCAACATATTTCCCTTTATCACTAAAGATATGAACTGCAAACAATACACAACCTTTCCTTCTACTTCACTTTGCCTCCATAGGTGTAGCCATTCTCACTGATGTAGACTTCCTCTTACCCTACAATATCATCCTCTCTCCATCATCATCGAAGAAATCAATAGCCTTCTCATAACAATCCACCATATTCCTATGAACAATCCATGCCCATCAACATATTGTATGACCTAATGAAAGCACATTTATATATGTTTATGTAGACATATCGTTCAACTCAAATGCACAAAATCTTACCAAGTGATGAACTATTTTCTTATTACCTATATCCAACTACACCAACCAAGTCTCTGCATGCACTTTTTTATTCAATCAATACTTATCCAATAGGTAAGGACTAACACAATTATAGTTAGATATAGGGTAAATAAAGATAGAATCAAATTGATCAAAAATATTACCTTCCATCTCTATAATAGATGCATGATGATCATCTTTCATATGATCCACTGCTACATAAATACAAGGAATACTCTCTCCAACATCCCCAACTGTTTGTGCCTCCTGAGCACTGTATATTTGTAGTATACCACCCTCATGTTGTGGAAAATATCTCCTGGGATGATCCTTGCTACAATTCCAACACTAGAAAGGCTTCCTTTCCTCGCCCTTGTTCTTCTCCTCAAACTAAAATCCCTGTCCCATGTCAACTGCATTGAATTTCTTGTATGGTGCTACATTTTCCTTGTCATATGTATCCTGAGGTTTCCCTCTCTTCTTATCCCACTTTTCTTTACTATTCTAATTACCTATCCAATCCTACTTAGTCTTAGTCTTTTGCTTCAATTTTGATGATAGTGCTTCAATTTTCTAATGACTTCCTCCAGCGATCTAGGCTCATCAAACTCAATCATATATTTGACTCACAATGATAACTTACGGATGAATATCTGAATATTTTCTTTCTCCTGCTTAAGATAAGGCACATATCTCAACAAATCCAAGAATTTTCTAGTATACTCCTCATCGGTCATAGATCACATCTTAAACTCATAGAAATCCTTTGCCCTATCATCATAGTATCTTTCAGAGAGATACGTCTTCCTAAAAATTCTCTCAAACTCACTCCAAGTTAGCTCCTCTTCCCAAATGCCTCTGACATTCTTCACATCTTCCTACAAAATGTTTTTTATTCCTTTAAGATTGAAATTAGTTATCTTAGTTTTCATATTTTATGAATAATCATGAAACTTAAAAAATTAATCATCCCAAGCAACCAAAATTATACATCTTGTGACTTCTTCATTTCTCCATCAAATGTAGGAGGATTTGCTTTCTTGAATTCCTCTAGCAAGTATTTCTTCTCACTCCTCCTATATAAATGGTGACAATGATGATGATGTTGTCTCTCTAAACCTGAACTAGAATAGAAACCACAATCATTACCCCTCCTGTCGGGTGTATCCATGAACCCACCATCTCTGACTATGTAATCCCTATCAAACTTGCATCTTGATTGAGGCCTGCTGACATATGCCCCATTGGTCCTTTCCTTTTGTCCATGACTAATATTAAGTGGTCCCTATCTATGCAAATATGATAAACTCTGAATGATGACTACCTTAACTTCCACTTGTTTCTCTTGTCCACTGACAAGTCTTTCTTGTGACTAAATGATTTTTCATTATCCGCTTAAAAGTTTCGATCTATGCTTTCAAACTTCTCAATATATTTACTATGTCAGGGGAGTACTCATCAACATTTTGTTCATCTAATATGTATTGAGAATCACATGAACTCTAGTCCACCATTTTAATTTCCATCTTGATCTTCTACTTCCTGCAAACATACCATATCGGATAATCCAAATATAAACATAATCATCGTACCTTAGTGAAATTTAGGAGAGGCTATCTCATCTTCAAAATCAATCTAGATTAGAATGATACACGTATATACATAATCATATCAATATATCACCATCATGCATGATAACACAAACTACATACAATGACCTCATGCATAACTACCACATAGACACTGACATGCATGCATGACAAGCACATTCCTCCCATCTAGTTCAAGTGTTGAACTTGGGAGCTTTGATACCAATCTCTAACCACCCCTCCAACATTTTCCCAACTTCATTGTCTTACTAGGGTAAACATGAGATGAATAGTTACTATGACATGACACGGCCTCCTAGCTCAAGTTAAGGAAGTGTGTCTAACAAACTAACCACAAACTAACAACTCACATCATCCCTCATGGCTACAAGAGACTCCCCAGCTAAAGAACCACCCCAAATGACCAAACCTTGAATTGGGGCTCTTTTTCACACACTTTAACCCCCAACCACATGCATGAGAAGACCTCCATGTTGTTACAAATCTCCAACAGCATGCACAAGCTTGTCTGGGTGCGGTTGTGACCTAAATTGTCTGATCTAGAGGGTTTGGTCCTGAGATCTGAGCTTAAATTCTACATCAGCCTCCATACCACTACCAAGGACTTCTTGAGACTTCTCAGAATAATTAATGACATGACAACAAGTCTAAACAAACAAACTTTAAGGCAAAAATTGACCTATATTTCCTAGAACATAATAGAAATTTCGTCAAACACGTGGAAAACATGTAAGTTATAGGTCATGAATGCATATATTATCATAAAAGTTTGTGATTCATCTGAGAATCACCAATAAGACCCTATTCCCTCTCCACATAGCTACAATAATGATTATTAGTCCATAAATTCATCAACTAATCAATAGCTAAACAATTCCTGACAAAAGCCAAAGAAGATATTCATCATGTGAACATCATGTAACCAGAAAAGAACTAGTATATAAACCATGGAAACCTAGCCATAATGTCACCAACACATTTCCAACAACAACATATATGAATCACAATTGAATAATAGCTCTTGCTAACAAATGAAGATACCAACCAAGTGAGGGACTTTCATGTACCACCTGACCATAGATTGGGTTGAACCAAATCTCTTTTTCAACCAATCAATCCCACACCATATTCTAAACATGAATATAATACTAATGGAATAAACCAATAGAAACAAAACCAGGGCTTCTAGAGGCCAAACCACCTCAACCCTGAACTAGTGATCCCACCTCACAGTCAGACATCACTAACACTAACCAGATCGGTCTCTACCCAAGTTATCTAGGGCTCCAAGAACTAGTAACTCAACCCAAAACCTTCTAGGGCTCTAAAGGGCTTGTCCAACCTAACACCAAGGACTAGCAACTCAACCTACCAAGGGCTCCAGAGTGCTTTTCCCAACCTAGGTTCCAGGACTAGTAACTGAAACCAAGTTGTTCTAGGGCTTCCAGAGCATTTGTTCCAACCCACAACCATAAGGAATTATGAGCACCAACCAGAAAATAATCAAGTGGGAAAACCCACAACACCATGGATATCCAAGAAAGGTTAAATCCACTATCAATATAGGAAATCTTCCATGCTAATAATATAACATAACTAGATAATCACATGCATATACCCCATTCATAAATCAACAAGGAAATCACACATAAAAGTTGTTACCTGCAAAGCAATCCCATTGTGGTCAATGATCCACCTATTCCCTTACCTTTTCCTACTTTACTTTGCCTTATTTTTCCAATCCAAGTGAAAAATAGGGTTCTCCAAGCATGCTCCAAGAATGCTTTAAGGTTTCTCACACTGTGCAAGAGTATGAGAGTGAGAGAATGGAAGACAAATCTAAGCTAAAACTGACAAAACTTGTGAATTGATTCTCAGAAGAATTTTTATCATTGAGGCCTCTATTTTCTTCTTTTTCCTATATTTTCCTTCATTTTCCTCCTCATTCAATTTCTCTTTCATTCTCCTTCATTTTCGTTCATTTTTCTCCTATTTTCCTTTATTTCATAAATAAAATGCCAATTATTGCCACTTTGCCTTTTCCAATGCCTTTGTCAATTTCCGTGGCCATTAATTAATCAGCAATGATACCCATCACTATGTTTTTCCCAACATTTATCTTGGAATAGGTGTCCCACCACCTTGGTCTTATTTTTATTTACATAGGAAATCAACCATGGGTTGTTGTAAATACCCCCACCTAGACCCCCAAATTGTAATGTATGTGTACACGTGATACCTAAGTTGGTGAGATGGTAAATGATAATTACACTAATGATTCGGGTTCTGTTAGGGTCCATGTGCCTATGTGTATGTGTTTTGGGCCTAAGGCTCAATGTATAGATATGTTTTGAGGCCAAAGGGATTTTTTAGTTCATCCAAAGAGCCTATTCACTAAAAGGCTAGTGAGCCTAACATATATAATATCTAAATATACCAATATTAAATAAATAACACCACAATTGTAGACCAAGGGAAAAAAAGAGTATTAGGGATAGGATTCCATGGAAGGAAAGCTGAAGGAGATAGGGAACTTAACAAGCAGAATAAGATTAGAAAACATTATTTAGTCCTAGCTAATGTTATAAAGGTAAAGTGGATTGGTATTATAGTACATCATAATAAAGACTAATAAAATATAAACGGGAACCATGTTTGTAAAAGGAATATTCCACCATTAAATTGGATATACTACCAATATAACCACTAAGGAGAGCTAAAGAATGTTTGGCCACTATATCCTAATGATCCTAGGTGGGTTTGGGGTTTATGGAACTTCTGTTTAGGTTTGCTTAGGGAAGGTTGGACAAGTACCCCTTTGTAGGGCCTAGAGGCTGCTTAGAGACTAGAGGGTTCCTAGAGACCCTTGAGGGAAGTTAGAACTCCTAGAAGCCACAGGATCTAGGAAAGCCCTAGTTGGGTTTATTTGAGGACCATAGAAGGGTAGTGTTGAGTGGTTGCGTCACCCCATTTGGGTTGTTAGGTGGATTTTATAGAGGAAATTTGAATTATGGGAGAGACGATTTGGAAAGAATGCACATTTTCAAGAGAAACACATGCGTTTTCATGTAGAAAATATTGCCAAAGTTCTTGTATGATCCATAGAGAAATGGAAGAGTGGAAATAGGGATTACGAATGATTAGGAGAAATCATCTTAATTCATTCACATTTTTTATTTTTGAGTGATCTAATATTTTAAAAAATTGGCGTCCAAGAATTACTTTTCTTAAATATTAAATTTGAATGTAGAAAATATATTGAATATCATAAAAAAGAAGAATATTCCTCAGTACTAGAATAAATATAATGGAGTGTGTTCTAATGTTGAATGGGGCAGTAGAGGTAGTGCCATAGCTAGTCTAATTGAATAATTAATTAAAGAACTCAACTATGATTTTCTTATTTGAGTTTGGAATATTTTTGGATGAATAGTGAACTTATATTCTTCACCATGGTGGTCCCATATATCAAAAAGTGGGTGACATATATAGAGGACTACCTATGGCTAGGAGAACAATTGCTGAAAACTAGTTAGTTTCCTTGGAAATAAGCTTGAGAATGGGATAAATTATTTCTCTCATTAAAGTATATTATGGAATATTGTTTTATGCTAGAAAAAATAAATTTACTACTAATTACTACAAATTTCTATTAAGTTTCATATTGGTGTTGATGAATACAATGGTAGACTGAAATTAATTCTACAAATTATATATGGAAATGCATTGGAAAAACATGGATATTAGGTGTCTAAAAGAAGGAATGTATTGAGGATTAGTTCCTCCATTCATCCAAGTTAATAACATGAAAATTATGGTCTCTGAGAATTTATTTACTTAAGTTGTTTCGAAGTTGTCTTAAAAAAACGAATTATGGAACCTTTTTTGTGTATGAATATCAACTCCATAAGCATATGTTTTTGAATGTTTCAAGGATATACTTTTGGAATAAAATTATTTAAACGATTTGTATATGTATCTTGATGGATGAAACTTACATTCGTTAATAATTATTCAATATTTTGCCCTCTAATATTTTCTAACGCCTTTATGGATAATTTTTTTTTTTTTTTTTTGGTGAATTAAGAGATGTAAATGTTGACATTTTTGTGTTGGCATTGATGTCAATAACGTCATGGTCATGGTTATACTTATCATATGCATTGGTGATGGATGTTTAATTGGTGGTACTATTGGTTGGCATGATGTATCGACAATGAGATGGTTGTGTTGTCATTGATGTCAACTCTTGAGGTCATGCACTTATGTAACCCTTATGATGATGAAGATTAATGAACCATGGTGTGTGTTGGTATGTGTCGGTATTGATGGAGCTTGATGGTATCATGATGGTCATGGAGGAGTTTGCATGTGTTGGAATGTGCATTGATGGAAATTTCTTGATTATTTTTTGATGATGCTACAAGTAGAGGAGGCTACTATAGGTGATGATTAGATCTACAGATAATAGTGATGGTTCATGGCACACTAGTTGAGTTGTCAACTAGGTCATCATCTAGGTCTTCATGTGTATACTTCATGGAGATGTTGCAGTGTGATGGCTTCATGATGATGATGTTTATGTTGCAGAGGTGCTACAAAGGTTGCATAGGTGTTTCAGATGTGTTGCAGCTTGTTCAGGGGTTTGATGGAGAGTGGAGGACTTATTGGCACACTTTCCAATCTTGTTTATTGGGCCTTCTAGGTCAACTTGGAAGTGACACTTTAGAGGAATGTCTTATCTAAATGAAGACGTATTAGAGGCCATGTCAAAGGTCTGGATACTAGTATATATTCATGGGAAGGTGATCCAACAGGCGACAGAGGTTCTGGACTAAAGAACTAATGTTTTTATTGAGCCTAAGCCGCAGTCACATGCACAAAGGTCTATGTGAGTGGATGGAATGCTCCAATCGCATTGAGGTTGGCTAAAGGGAGTGGTTATAGCCCTAGTTGAGTTCATATAGTTTCAAGAGAGTGACTATAGGTTGTCATGAGATTTTCCCCACATTCCTTGCACTATTAAGAAGGAAATTAACTTGGAAATTCCTTGAGGCTTTCAGAATTAGTGAAAAAGGTCACAAATGGTTTGAAAAGGTCCTCTCATGATGTGAATTAACTTAGTGAACTAGGTGTGACCTTAGTGAATTTATTTGGTCCAATTTGTTCATCTTTGATCCTAGCCCCAAGTTCAATTTTGCCCTACATGTTTTATATAATTGATATTGGTGATATGTGATGGTTTATTGTGTATTGATGATAGTAGTGAGTGAGTGAGAAGGTACCAAAGAAGAATATTATGCATTAGTCCTATTAGAGAGCCTATATGCTTCAATCCATGAGTGTTCATGACTAAATAGTGAGGAGATATGAACCATGCTACTGAACAGATCAGAATTGGAGTTGTTGGTGTAGAGTTTGAGTTGGAGTTTTTGTATGTTGTTGGAGTATATGTTGGTGATCCTATCACACTTGTTTTCCAAGAGTTTTTAATTCATTTAGAACATAGACATATGTCTTATGATTTTATTTTTATTATGAAGCATTTTATTGTTGTGAGGGTTTGGTAATATTCAAATTTGATTGTCGCCATAGTTTTGTATTGGAGAGCACATGTTTTATACATTATTTTTATTTTTATTTGATGATGAGATCTTGCTGCTAAGATATTGTATGCAGAGCTGATTTCTAGTTGAGCATAGTGTCTTAACATCTAGTTTGAAAATACATGAGAGGCGTTATGCACAATGCAAGTGACCAGTGACTTCATGAGAGAGGATCAATGATAGCGAAGCTTCAACATAGGGAAATGTTTCTCATCCAATGATGGTTGGATATTTTAGAAGAAACGGAGTGAGGCTCATTGGTTATGGTGGTGACCAAACAATCAATGTATGTAGAGTCGATTGATATTTCAGGAGTAACTAGGCAAGTATCATTGATCATGGTGGCCTTCAACAAATGGTATTTTGAGGATCTGTAGATAACAAATTCTTCCAACTGAATAGTAGTATCAAGTCACCTAGCCAATGGTGGTTGCCATTTTGTATATAGGGTCGAGTCTCCATGTTTATGAGAGTCAACACATTGTGTAAAAGATCAATTGCTTGACATAATGGAAATTTTGAGAAGAGCAGTGGCAACAAGGGTGGTTTTTCTACTAAAAGGGTTTCCACTAGAAATATTGTGTCTCGTGTGATGATGATGTGATTATGTGCATTGTTTATTGTTTATTTTGCTCACATGGTTTATGATTTAGCTACTTATATGTTTATATGCATGGATGATCTAATGAGTTGTTGGTGCATGTATGTGTGATTCAATAAGTGAAGTTAATAAAAGGAAAAAATTGATACATAGATCACACTATTGATTCAACCCATCCCCCTATCAGTAGTGCTCAAAGGTTTCCAACAATTGGTATCAGAGAGGGTCTCTTGGTTCTAGCTTCATTGTTGAAGAGTAGATCTAGTGTTTGCTTGAAATATATGAATTTATTTTTACAGAATGGGCAAGAGAAAGAGGAAAAATTTTCATAAAAGGAATGGTCTTCAAAATAAGGAATCTCAGCCAAAATAATCTCATCTTCCTAATGCAATGAGTTCAACAAATAATGTGTTGAAACTAGAAGATCAAGAACCAAAGATATTGTAGTGAAATGAGTCTAAAGGTATAACAGTTAATTAATTCCTTTTAGTTATAATTTTTTGGATTCATATTTTGTTAAAGATGGGAATGGTGTTAAGAGTCCTAGATCTGATTTTTTTAGACTAACAACTATATGCAAGGATCAAGAAAAATTGTTGTAGATATGTGATTACAAGGAGGCCAAGCTCAAGGAAGAGATTGTGAGCTTAAATATTAAATTGGCAGAACCTAAAAAAGTTGAGGAAGGCATGAGGAAACAATACCATGTCAAGGTAGAAGCAGTTGAAAAATTAGAAGCATAAGTTGTTTCCTTGAGAAAGCAACTGAATATGGAGAAGAGTACCATAGCCTTGGATGATTTCCTTGAGAGCCAAAGATCACCATTGGATAAATCTAGTCTTGGATTTCAAAAAGGTGAATCTAGTTTGCATGCAGGAAAAAATATAAAAGAAGAACCTAAGAAACTTGTAGAAAACAATTCAAATAGAAAATGTGAGATCCAAGGAACTAAGGAGGAGATCCAACAACCACTTAGAAATCAAAAGAACCAATAATAGAAAAGCAATAAGAATCAACAATAAAGAAGAAATTTTCAAGGAGCACCTACATTAAGAAAATCTTTTGCTCCTAGAGATAATTGTGATATATCTACAAGATTTCAAAGTAATAAAAGTCCTTTTTTTCCTTTTGTGCATAATGTAGAATGTTACAACTATCACAAGTTTGGGTATATTGAAACAAATTTCTAGAGTGGATCATATAGACCATATCAACATGTATTCCAATAATTCCACTTCAGGTATAATCATGATTTTTATGGTTATTGTTACTCATGTAATCTATTTGGCCATAAGGTAGATTATTATAGGTCTAACCAATGGAGGAGAAGCACATTTCATGAACAATTTATATCTAGCATGAACAGTAGAAGATTCGATCCTCTTAGTCATGTGGAGTGCTATATTTTCCATAGATTTGGCCATATGGCAAGAGATTTTTTGTTGCATCATTACTCAAGGAAAAATCATCAAAGGTAGCAAAAACCAAGAGGATCTAGTACAGGAGTAGTGACGTAAGAGAAGAAGCAGATAAAGGGGGTCAAAAAACAGCCAAAAACTATGTGGAGAAAGAAGGAGCAGTAGCTCTTCAACTAATGAAGAGAATCCCGTTATGCAATCCATTATTATTCATCCACACTTTATATAGGACTATAGATCATGAAAGGTACACAACCTCAGGGGGAACGTATGATCGCATTTGTAGCAACATATGATGAGATCATTTCACACTTCATGCAATTTCAGGTCCATGGGATCAGCATGTCTTACTAGAGGTATATTGAGCTCAGGGGTAGCTATGAATAGTGTTGAGATTCATGATGTATCTTGTATCTTTCATTATTTTATTCTCATGTGTTTATAACAACTTTAATGTCTTTCATGAGTAGAAAGATGAGCACATTTTCATCCATGTATATGCTCTTGGTTTCCACTAACAGTTGGTTGAAAAGATGTGCAACCATGCATAGATTATGATCATCATTTTAGGATGTATTGAGATGAATTGTGACATGGACCAACCATGTGTAGCTTGTTATATGATGATCACTACAGCCATGTGAAAAGCTTGTTATGGAGGAGTCATATGGAGTCATTTTGCGGCCATATGTATGGGCTAATGATGATGTAATTTTCATGATGTATTACGTATTTGAGTCATTGGTCCATAGGACATGATCATAGAAACTATGCATTTCATTGATGTATTCATGTAAATGCTCCTAGAGCCATGTACTTATGATGTACTATCTTTTGGTTCATATAGCCATGAGTCATGGGGTCATGTTATGGTCATGTAATAGTCATGCATGAAGTATTATGTCACTACCACAACATATAATTATCACTGTATATTTCATATGAGCCATGGTAATGTGGATTTGCAATCTGTAGGGTTCTTCTATCTGTCATAGGAAGTATTGTTTTCAATGAAAGTGAGCATTTCATCCCAAAAATCGGTAGCTCTATAGATTGGAGATGGCATGTGTTCAGGGGAAGAACTATTTACTCTTATTATTTCAGCCATACATTTTTGGCATTGTGATCCACTTGGAGGAGGTGTTCATGCTATGCTTCATACTATGTTATGGAAGTGGGGTTCTTGGCCTCATGCTATGAGATATTTTGGTAGCTGTTCCTACATAGTTATGGGGGATATTATGTGTGGTTGACTCATGTGGATGTTGTTGCATATGTTGATTATGGTTGACTTATGTTGGAATATTGCTGCTTGTTAGTAGTAGATGTTGGTTGATATTATACTATGAATGATGATTGGATATATATGTTTTTTATTGTTTAGGTGGAGACATGGATGATCATTGATTGCATTATTTTTCATGCATGTAGAGATGTATTACTCCAGTTCTTGTGCTTCAATTCTTACTGCCTATTCATATGGAAGCTAACCCTTTTCCATTGATGTCAAAGGGGATGATAATTTGGAGAGAATTTAGATGGATAGAGATCAACCTCACATGTTGGAGAGGTTCACATGAATTCCAAAGGGGGATTTAGTTGGCATGGTTGTGCTGGAATTGATGTCAACAAGGTCATGGTCATGGTCATACTTTTCATATGCATGTGTGGATGTTGACATGGTGGTCCTATTGGTTGGCATGATGTATTGATCGTGAGATGGTTGTGTTGGAATTGATGTCAACTATTGAGGTCATGCACTACATTCAACCTCATGATGATGCATATTAATGAACCATGGTGTGTGTCAGTATGTGTTGCCATTGATGGAGCTTGATGGTAGCATGATGGTATTGGAGGAGTTGCCATGTGTTGGCATGTGCATTAATGGAAATGTCCTGATGATTTGTCAATGTCTCTATAGGTAGAGGAGGCTTCTATATGTGATGATAAGATCTACATATGATAGAGATGGTTCATGGAACACTAGTTGAGTTGTCAACTAGGTCTTCATCTAGCTCTTCATGTTATGCTTCATGGAGATGACTCGTTGTAGTTTGATGGCTTCATGATGATGATGTTAAGGTTGCAGAGGTGTTTCAGATGTGTTGCAACTTGTTCATAGATCTGATGGAGAGTGAAGGACTTTTTGGGACACTTTCCAAACATGTTTGTTGTCCCTTATAGGCCATCTTGAGTTTAAACAATGTTAAGGGAGCGAATATGGGTTTTCATGATATTTTCTCCCCATTCCTCATGTTGTTTGCAAGGAAATTAACTTGGAAATTCCCAAAGGCTTCTAAAATTAGTGAAAAAGGTCATAAATGGTTTGAAAAGGTACTCTCATGATGTGAATGCACATATTGCACTAGTAGTTACCTTAGTGGATTAATTTGGTCCATTTTTCCACCTTTTATCTTAGCCCCTACCTCAATTTCACCCTACATGTTTTATATACTTGATCTTTGAGCTATGTGATGATTTATTATGGATTGATGATAGTAGTGAGTGAGAGAGAAGGTATCAGAGAATAATATTATACTTTAGACCTATTGTAGAACCTAGATGCTTCAGTCCATGAGTGTTCATGACTAAATAGTGAGGATATTTGAAGCATTGCCGAATAGAACAAAATTTGAGTTGTTGGTGTAGATTTTGAGTTGGAGTTTATGTATGTTGTTGGAGTATATGTTGGTGATCCTCTCACACTTGTTTTGAAGGATATTCTAATGAATTTTGTACATAGACATGCGCCTTATGATGTTATTTGTATTATGAAGCATTTTATTGTTGTGAGGATTTGAGAGTATTCATATTTGATTGTGGCCATAGTTTTGTATTGAAGAGAACATGTTTTGTGCATTGTTTTTATTATGATTTGAAGATGAGATCTTACTGCTAAGAGAAAGTATGCATAGCTAATTTCTGATTGAGCATAATGTTGGGAACAGGTCCCCTGGGGGTAAATTTTGGGGTTAAACACCCAATTTTTGGGGCATAAGGCCCGAATTTTGTGTAAAGAAATGTAAATTCTCTGCATTTGATGGTCACAGAGCACGAAGACGTCTAAAGTTAAAAGAGTTTTCCACCCTTAGTTTAGATCATTTGTGTTGGTTTTGGAGATCTACCCATGGTCCACGAACCATGGGATTGTATAAAAAGGGAAGTCTTAGAAGATCTATGAGAAGAATAGTAAGTAAGTTAGAAGTTACGAGTCATTGGTAAGTTTGGGTGAGCTAAGATCGAGAGTCTTAGTGTAGGAAGAGGCTTTGCAGCTGAGTGCATGGATCCCTACAACTGTGTGTGCAGGGTGGATAGAGGCTATACTGGGGAAATTGAATCATAAATAAAGAGAAGTATTCTGGAACCACTACATTTTCTGTCTCTGATCATTGCATCTGATTATGATATGTTAAGTTCTATGTTTACATTATAATGTTAAATTGATGCGCAAATGTATCTGTTTCTATCTGTTATTTGAACGCAAGTAATAATATATGTTTACGTGAGGGTAATATTAATTGCATGATAAAGTTGGCTAAAAACTAAGATAATTAAGGAAACAAGACAGTAACATAGTCACAGAGGCACGTAAGTTCCTGAATCGTTGTTTAGGATTGCGCGAAGGATAGTAGGATACCTTTGCGGAGGTTCTAGAAGACGAAAGAGGAAATACATCGATAAGCTCTAAAGACTTATTGATCTACATGAAGGTATGGATTAAGGTAGAAAACCGACATCACAACCATCCTCAGGTGTGGAAACTTGGTTCCTGCATCCCTCGATACTGCTTTGGGTGAGACTTCGGTCCGCGCTCCTCGGACTAATGCTGAAAGGGCCAGTAGTGTAGGGATTTGCTTGGCTTCCTAACGTTGAACTTGGGTCAGGGCCCCTCAAGCCAACAAATGTTTCCATGGTTGGGACAGGGATCTGCATAATGAGATGTGTGATCTTGTATCACTGGAATCCAACTAAGAAAAAGATCAAAAACTAGTTGGATAGAAAGATCCTTGAATTCGAGGCATAAGAAAACAAGAATCCATGATTGATAAAAGAACAGTGGTTGAAAAGATACCTGTACATAGAAATACACGAAATATTCTTCTGTTCCTTCCTGGTTGAGCTATACGAGTGGATCATGAAGTTGGCAGATAGCCAAGGAAGGTGGAGGCTTGACAATCTAATTGTTTGGACACCAGAGTTAGTAAGGAGGTTGGAAGCTTCTAAAAATAAGATCACGCATGTTGTCGACCACTGGCTCAACCACATCATAGGAGGATTTGTGACAGATTTTGCAGTCGATACCTCTATCAATTACAGCGAAGCCAAGAACCACTTCTTTAAAGGACCACGAGGTAAGTATTTAAAATACCTAAATACTTGGATTAAGATTCTCTTGTGTGAACAATGGGTTATGTGGTTACCTTGATGTTTGGAGCTACACAAAATGGAAAGTCTTTCAGGGATAGAGGAAGAAAAGGTATTGAGTATAGCCCACTAAGCGAGCCTCCATTGAGTGATGACGAAGGAGCACCACAAACTTCTCCCCTGAGTGCTAGTCAGTTGATAAGACAAGGGTTCCTGTGAATACGTACACCACTTCCACCCTCATCCCATCCATCTACACCACCTCCATCCTCGCCTCCACTCCTCACCCTATCACCCACACCTCTTCCCCCTCCACCACTATTCAATATGGCGAACTCCATAAAACTACATGTATTCAAGGGTGTAGGGAATGAAGATTTCGACTATTTTTGGTTTGTCACAAAGGCTGTATGGGAAGCCCAAGGTATCATGGATGACCAAATGAAGAAAGCCACACTGGTTAGTGATTTGCACGACCATGCACTAACATGGTACATTAAGTACAGTATTGACAACCCAACGTCCACATTGGTAGATATCCAAGCCGCGCTAAATAGAGAATTCAGTAAACCTAAGTCTCAAGCACAATCGATTGTGGAGTTCAAGGAGATCATGATGAAGCCTAGGGAGACACCCTGGGATTTGGATCAAAGGTTGAAGTGTACGATCTGTGAGGCCAACATGAACTTGGCTGGTGGGAAGCACCGTGAATGGTTCGTAGCCTCACTCTTGCCCCACCTAAGGGTTGTGCTATCACAACAGAAGATTGGAACCCATGCAGAAGCTCTGGAAATCACAAGGTTGCATGAGACACCAATTCAGGATGCTAATCTTGGGGTTCAACAGATTCATGCGCAGTTGCAAAACCTTTGCCTTGAAATGAAAAGTCTGAAGAAGGACCAGAACAACTCGGCCAAAGGCGTGCGAAGAAGGTTGGTGCCTAAAATGCAAGGGTCAAGGGCATGACAAGGATCACTGCCCAATCTTTGCAAACTATGTTGCAGTAGGGGGACCAATGCCTCTACGGCTAGAGGCTGCAATGGGGCCAAGTGCAGGGCCCGCGCTATGGTGCGCTATATACCAGGTGGCTATAAAACATGTGACCAACAATTGCCATTTACTGCAGAAATTCTTACAAACACCACAACAACTCTTCTGCAACTTTTGTCAATTAGTAGGTCATGACAAGCACAATTACTAAAGTTACGAATTGAGGATGGATAGGATACTTGGATATAGGGTGTAGGTAGAAACGCAGCCTCCAAACCAAGGTGTTGGGGGAATGTGAGGTGAGTATTAAAGGCGTAGCCGAGGTCGAGGTGAAGGAGGTCCTAGTAGAGGCTAAGGAGAGCTGATTTGCGACAATCGCAAAGGCCTAGGATAGTATGTGAGGGACTTTCCAAATCCGACGCGATTGTCATGCAGCTATTGTACTTAGTTTGAACATGCAACCAAGGATTGCCCAATATTATTGGCTAAGGTTCACAAAAAGGGGGCACAACCTCCACAACTGATGCAAAACCTCCAGATGATGAGGGCTAAGCCTCGCGAGGAGGACCCTAAGGTAAACATTATGCTGTGAGGTGGAAATAGATAAAGGAGGATAAAGGCAAGCAACTTGCAAAAGGCAAATGGGTCTGCAAAGCACCAGAAAAAGAGACTGGCTTTGACCTAGAGCATGCAAAAGAAACATTTATGGAAGCAAAGAAAAGCTACATTGAGGTCTCTACCTCAAGAAGTTAAGAGAAACCAGTTGAAGAAATGGACCCATCCATGGTTACCACATTCTTGGAGACCTGCATGAAACTGATTCACAATAATAAGGTTATGAAGGGCCTATAGAAAATGATCAATCGGTGTGTTGGTGAGGATGGTGTGACTATTGGAAATAATACTGAGAGGGGGGGTGAATCAGTATTATCAAGTCAAATATTACTTTTTCAAAAATCAAATGATATATGCTACTTCAGATAATTAAACCTGCTTATATACGCAACAATGCAGAAGGAAACCTGCGTATACAAAGCAAATTTTTGATTTACTTAATCTTTCTGATGTTGATTATTAATCTATGTTTCAGAATCAAATAACCAGTAACCAGAAATAGTAAAACAAAGCAGAAAGACAATCACACATAAGAACACAAGATATAAGGTGGAAACCCAATGTGGGTGAAAACCACCTGCTGCAATTCGTCTCTATCTTCTTTTAAATTAGAAACTTCTTTTACAATGTACTGGTGCAGTCCTTTACCAGTACGTAGGCTGCAATCTGCAGAGAGCTACAACCCTCTCCCATTCTCCAGCTTCTCCTAGAAGGAGCTACAACCCCCTTTAGCTCTTGCACTAGCCAAGATACTAGTACGTAGGTGCTGGCCTACTGAAGGCTACAACTTTCTCTTTCTTCCAGGGACCACGTTTCATAAATTTTCACACTAGATCCATGAACATCAATCAATCATCAAGAATTTCTCCATCAATCAATCTCCTTTTCACCAATTAGATCTGAATCAAGTAGATACTTCTCTGACAGTTGTACCCAAAACACAAGTACCAGAAACCACACACCAAAATCTGAACCCAGAACACAGCAGCAATAAACAGAAGCAGCTAGATCACAACTCAAAATATATACACTATTTCAATAACCTGCAACATGCGTGCATACACCTCTGTGTCTGGAACAACCTGCGTATACGCTGTTTTCATTCACTGAACCAGCGTGTATACGTGCCTTAGCTTCACTGAACCTTCGTACAGATCTATAAAGGATAATTCGCTCTTTCAGATATTCAAACACTAATTAACCTAGATTATCAGTGTTATAGATGAAGCAAGGGCCACATATAATAGACCAAAATCATACAAAGATACTATCATTCAAGCTTAAAGATTATGACCCATCAATAGAACTTATCCTTCTCTTTGCACTAAGGTTCCTCCTTCATTCAGATCCAGATCTGCACCATAACCCAATTACCAGTATTCCAGATCTAGCACTTTATCAAATATTCAATGATAATACAGATAATCATTTGCCACTTGATCTCCTTCCTCTTTTATAGTCTTAGGCCTTCCACAATACCATGGTCCAAAACCATAATAAAGCAATACCACGAACCCAATACTTGGGATCAACACTTCTGATAAGGTACCATGGTCCAAAACCATAGGTTCAAATACCAAGGACTAACTACCACGGACCAAAGGTAAGTTCTCCAACATATACGCGCTTTTGTAATGTCTAACACGCGTGTATACGCGTCTTCGTCTAGATGAACCTGCGTATATATCTTTTCCTTCATTCTGAAAACCTGGACTAAGATCTGTTATCAAAGAGAGTTGCCATCAAGGACAACACCTGTGCCATGGCCCCAAACCTATGCCATAATGCCAAGAATCTCTCCCTTTGGACTTGATGTCAACCCCAAGATCCTCAAAGTCATTATCCCCCTTTGTCATCAAGGGAAAAGGGTTGTGCTCCCCCTAAGTACATGCTAAAATTTCTGCCCTGTTGTGCTGACCATGCTCCCCCTGACTGTAGGCAAGATCTACAACAAGATGTTAAGCCAGAAAAAAATGATGACATAAAAGACCTTCCTATCACCAAAAGACTCAATACTTACATCCATCACCCAAACAAGTGGGGATCATCCAGAAATTTACATATGACAACCAAATACATTACATTTTCATCCCAGACATAGTGGGGAAACCAAAATAGGCCGTTACATGACCTTGACACCATAAAAGAGATACATGACATAGAGATGAAATATCTAGAGCAGAACTTATGAAAGTCATCAGTAATTGATAGCATCAACATCTGTCAATCACCATTTAGATCAGCAACCATGATTTCCTTCTGTTCTCCCTCTGCAATTGTTCCACCAACAACAGCTGTGATCTAGAACCAAAAGCTTCTAAGATAATGCCAACAATGCATCATTAGAAGTTTATCTGCTCCCCTTGAACCTGTGCCAGATGGCCTATATCAGGATATCTTCAACTAGAGCCTATCCCTACAGATATCCATCAAACCTCCATATACGCAAATGTTTCTGCAGAAACCAGTGTATGTACGCGAATCCTCCTTAGGAAACTCACGTACACCACTTCTTCTCTAAAATAGACAAGTTTAATAGCAAGATGATGCATCCACTACTCCCAACTTCTGTCTGAGATATTCAAAAGTTTCCCTGGGCAGTGTTTTGGTGAGAATATCAGCAACTTGTTCCTTAGAAGGAACATACTCCAATTTGACCTTTTGTTCCAACACTTATTCCCAGAGAAAGTGATACTTGATCGGTATGTGCTTGGTCTTTGAATGCATGACGGGGTTTTGAAATGTTGATTGCACTTGTATTATCACATAAGATGGAGATAGGTGGTGTACAAGTGATCTGAAAATCTTGCAAGGTTTTCATCATCCAGAGGAGTTGAGTGCAGCAAGATGCAGCTACCACATATTCCGCTTCAGCTGTAGATAAAGCAATCGAACTCTGTTTCTTGCTGAACCAAGATACTAATCTGGAACCCATAAAGAATGCACCACCACTTGTGCTCTTTTTGTCATCCACGCTTCCAACCCAATCTGCATCTGTATAAGCATGAAGAGTGAGATCTATATCTCTAGGATACCATAAGCCATAGTTTTGAGTTCCTTGAAGATACTTGAAAATTCTCTTCACTGCCTGAAGATGAGTTTCCTTAGGATTTACCTGAAATCTTCCAACTATTCCCATGACATGCATGATGTCTGGTCGGATAACTGTCAAATAAAGTAGACTTCCAATCATGGATCTATAGGTTGGTTGATGCACTGCTACTGATTCATCATTTGCACCGAGGCTGCATCCTGTAACCATAGGGGTACATATTGGTTTCGAATCTTCCATGCCATACTTCTTCAGAATTTGCTTGTGGTACTTGGTTTGAGACAAGAAGATACTGCCTTCATTTTGTTGGATTTTCTATCCAAGAAAGTATGTCAGTTCTCCAAGCAAAGACATTTCGAATTCTTTCTGCATCACCAAGGCAAAGCTTTTATTCATAGCTTCTTCATTGCTGCCAAAGATAATATCATCTACATACACAACAAGTATTAGCACTTTGTCATTTTCAATCTTTATATAAAGATTGCTATCTGCTGATCCTTTTGAAAATCCTTGTTGATGAAGATATTTGTCCAAATGATAGTACCAAGCCCTTGGAGCTTTTTTTAAGACCATAGAGAGCCTTTTTTAGTCTGCATACAGGATTTGATCATTCCCAAGATGAAACATCTGGTTCTAATGTACACTTCTTTCTTCTAAGTCTCCTTTCAGAGGTTGATTCACGTCCATTTGAAATACTTTAAACTTCTGAAAGCTTGAGAGAGCAAGGAACATTTGGATGGCCTCAAGTCTAGCAATGGGAGCAAAAGTTTCTTCAAAGTCTATTCCTTCTTGTTGAGCGTACCCTTTACGAACAAGTCTGGGCTTGTTTCTAATAACTTCCCCATTTTCATTCAACTTGTTCTTGAAGATCCATTTTGTTCCTATGACATTCTTATCTTTTGGTCTAGGAACTAGCTTCAAAGTGTTGTTCCTATCGATCTTCTCAAGTTATTCATCCATTGCCTTGACCTAGCATTCATCTTTGCATGCCTCTTTTACATTTTGTGGTTCAGTGGAGGAGAGAAAAGCCAAATAGCTTGAGGCTTCTGCAATTGTTCTTCTTGTTTGTATACCTGCCTCCTTTTGCCCCAAAATTTGAGATTCTGGATGATTCTTCTGAACATACCTCGATGGAGTCTTCTCTTCTATCCTTATATGTTCCTCTAGTGCCCCTTGAGGTTCTTCTTCATCATCATTCTGATTTTGAGGGTAGTCTTCATCCTCTTCGATATTTTCATAATTTACTTGCCTAGGAATGTATCCTTTTTCATCAACCACTACATCAATGATGTCAACAATTCTTCCAAGTCTTTTATTGTAACACTTATATGCTTTGCTATGGGGACAATAACCAAGAAGAATGCCTTCATTTGCTCTAGGTTCAAGTTTTCCAAGCTGTTCATAATTATTCTTAATATAGCATTTGCTTCCAAAAATTTTGAAATGCTTTACCGAACGAGTCTCATCATACCAGAGCTCATGAGGAGTTTGAGTGTTGTTCACTCGTACATTTGTTTTGTTGAGACTAACAACTGCAGTAAATGCAGCTTCACCCTAGAAGGTTGCGGGAGTTCCAGACTCATCAAGCATAGCACGAGCCATTTATTGAACCATTCTTTTCATCCTTTCCACCACTCCATTTTGCTGAGGAGTCTTAGCTGTAGAGAATTCCCTTCTTATTCCGTGTTCTTCACAGAAATCGAAAAATTCATTTGAGGTAAACTCCCCACCTCTGTCAGACCTGAAGCACTTAATTTTGTGATCTGATTCATTTTCAGCGAAGGATTTGAAATATTTGAATTTGTCGAATGCTTTGTCTTTGTGCTTCATAAGTCCTAACCAAACCATCCTAGAGAAGTCGTCTATGAATAATATAAAGTATTCTTCTCCTCGAGGTGACCTTGTCCTAAATGGACCACATACATCTGTATGGACTAGCTCAAGAGGCCTTCTAGCTGATCCTTCCTTCTCAAGGAAGTTAGTTCTGGTTTGCTTACCAAACTGACATGATTTGCATATGGTGTTGTCTGGAAGACCAAGAACTGCCTGATATTTGCATGTTTTCCTTATTTGTGAAAAGCTTAGATGCCCCAACCTCCGATGCCATAACCAGTGTTCATCATTCTTGCTCAAATAACATTGTTGTTCTCCTTCTTCAAATATGTATATATTATTTGGAGTTCTTCTGCCTTTGATGACTGTTCTTCCTGTATCAAGATCATGAACACTACACACCCATCTGATCGAAATATTACCTCGGTTCCATTATCACACATCTGGCTGACACTCAATAGATTATGCTTCAAGCCATCAACAAAAGAACATTTCCAGCTTTGACCTTTTCTTTCAACTGAGCAGTGCCTTTTCCTTTTATGGCTGCAGGGGTATCATTTCCAAAAGAAACTTTCTTTCCCTTTTCTAAAGCAGTATATGATTCAAGTTTTTATTTATCACCTATCATATGCTTCGAACATCCACTGTCAATGTACCATTGATTTTCCTGTCCTTCTGCATATAAAGCTATCCCACATCTTTCTGGTTGTGGTTCCTTCATTCTCCATGTTTTGGCACTTGAGGTTTGTTCCTTCTGAGTTGTCTTCCAAAAAATGCTCCTGCATTCAGAATCTTCATGACCAAAATTGTTACAAATAGAGCTTTCAATTTCACTATCAAGTGCGGAAAAGTTGTTATAGGTCCTCTTTGTGATTGCAGGCATACTTCTTTTCCAGTCATGATTGTTTTATAGGCAACACATTGAACTGCTTTGTGACCAAAATTATGGCAAGAGAAACATTGGCCATTGAAGAAATTCCTGCGACTATCTTCCAACTGATTATAGTTTCTATTGACATCCATTCTTGAAGAAAATTGGGAAGATTTTACCTGTGGTTGGTTAAAGCTTCTGTTTGTCCTTAAGGTAGCATGCCCCCGACTTTCTTGATAGTCTTTGTTTGTTCTTGAGGAGGACTGTCCCTGATTTACCTGATGATTTCTATTAGGCCTTTGCTCACTCCTTCTTGCTGCATCAAGATAACTCTTGGAGGTGGAAGCTTGAGATGCTTCTCCATTATACCCCAGACCTGTCTTGATTAGAGGGGAATGCTGCACATTGATAATCTCATCCAGAGTTTTAGATGCTTTAACAAATTTAAGATTAAGGGTCTTTGTTTTCTCAATTTCTTTTCTAAGGCCAACAATTTCACATTCTAACTTCTCAAGAGATTTTTCCTTTTCATCAAGTTGAAATTGCAGAGTATCAATGATCATATTCTTTTCTTCTAAACATGTTTTGATTCTAGAAATCTCTTCATAAAAGCCATCCACATCTATAGCATCCATGTAATCATCATCTTCAAAGGCCATTAAAAGATTATAGTGATTACCTCGTTCATCTTCATCGCTATTTGATAGTCCATCACTATCTTCATGAGTGTAATAGCTTTTCTTATTTGCATTTTGTTTCTTGTTCCATCTAACAGGTTCCTTCCCCTTGTCAATCTTATCCTTGTGAGGACATTTGGCAGCATAGTGACCTACTCTTCCACAAGAAAAACATTTGAAAGGTAACATACCTCTGAATCTTCCAGTACCCCATTGAAGATTTCTGACAAAATTTGATTCTTCTTCTTCTTCTGACACATGTCCTGACTCATAGTAATCTCCTTTGCCTCAAGTCTTGAAGGCAGCTACTCTCCTATCTGATGGACCTCCTTTCCTCATTTCATAAGCAGTTAGAATTCCATGTAGCTGTGACATTTTAAGATATTGTAGATTCTCCTTTTCTTCTATAGCAGAAACTTTAGATTCAAATCTAGAGGACAAAGATCTTAGAACTTTTTCAACCACAACAGCCTCTTTTATTTTTTCACCCAAATTTTTCATACAATTAACAATCTCATCTATGCGAAGAAAATAATTAGCCACACTTTCATCATTATACATCTTGAGATTTTCATACTAAATCCTGAGGGTTTGAAGTTTTGCCCGTTTTACCTGATCATCTCCTTCATAGCTCAGAACAATCTTGTCCCATATCTCTTTTGCAGATTTAAACTGCATTACCTTGACAAATTCTGATTGAGATAGGCATCCTAATAGAGTATTGACTGCCTTTGCATTTATTTCATATTTCTTCTTCTCAGCCGTATTTGTAGGAGTTGCTGATGGAAAAGTATACCCTGTATCTATGGTATCCCAGACTTTTGTACCAAGAGATTGAAGATAGGCAGTAACTCTTACCTTCCAATACACGAAGTTTGTCCCATCAAAAATCGGTGGCCTGATTGATGCTTCCCTCTCGTAATTGCTCATGATGATAGATCTTCCTTCAAGCGATCAAGCTTCTTCTGAAGGACCTGCTCTGATACCAATTGTTGGAAATAATACTGAGGGGGTGGTGAATCAGTATTATCAAGTCAAATATTCCTTTTCAAAACAAATGATATATGCTACTTCATTTAGATAAACCCACGTATATACGCAACTATGCAGAAGGAAAACCGCGTATGCAAAGCAAAACTTTTAATTTACTTTATCTTTCTGATGATGATCGTTAATCTGTGTTGCAGAATCAAATAGCCAATAACCAGAGACAATAAAATAGAATATAAAGACAATCACACACAAGAACACAAGATATAAGGTGGAAACCCAATGTGGGTGAAAACTACCTGCTGCAATTCGTCTCTATCTTCTTTTTAAATGAGAAACTTCTTTTACAATTGTACTGGTGCAGTCCTTTACCAGTACGCAGGCTGCAACCTGCAGAGAGCTACAACCCTCTCTCGTTTTCCAGCTTCTCCTGGAAGGGAGCTACAACCCCCTTAGCTCTTGCGCTAGCCAAGATACTAGTACGTAGGTGCTGGCCTACAGAAGGCTACAACTTTCTCTTTCTTCCAGGGACCACGTTTCATAAATTTTCATACTGGATCCATAAACATCAATCAATCATCAAGAACCGACCAATCTCCTTTCCACCAATTAGATCTGAATCAAGTAGATACTTCTCTGACAGCTGTACCCAAAACACAGTACCAGAAACCACACACCAAACATTGAACCCAAAACACAACAGCAATAAACAGAAGCAGCTAGATCACAACTTAAAGTATATACGCTATTTCAATAACCTGCAACATGCGTGCATATGCTTCTGTGTTTGGAACAACCTGCGTATACGTTGTTTTAATTCATTGAACCAGCGTGTATACGTGCCTTCGCTTCAGTGAACCTGTGTACAGATTTATAAAGGATAATTCACTCTTTCAGATATTCAAAAACACAAATTAACCCAGATTATCAGTGTTATAGATCAAGCAAGCGCCACATATAACAGACCAAAATCATATAAAGATACTATCATTCAAGCTTAAATATTATGACCCATCAATAGAACTTATCCTTCTTCTTTGTGCTAAGGTTCCTCCTTTATTCAGATTCAGATCTGCACCATAACCCAATTACCAGCATTCAGATCTACCAAGTTTTCAGATATTCAATGATAATTCAGATGATCCTTTGCCACAAGATCTCCTTCCTCTTTTATAGTCTTAGGCCTTCCACAATACCACGGTCAAAAACCATAACTTTTCATTACCATGAACCCAAAACTAGGGATCAACACATCTGACGAGTCGTCATGGTCCAAAACCATAGGTTCAAAACCCAAGGACTAACTACCATGGACCAAGAGTAAGTCCCCAACATATACGCGCTTTTGTAACGTATAACCCGCGTGTATACGCGTCTTCGTCTAGATTAACCTGCGTATATGTCTTTTTCTTCTTTCTGAACTGAGATCTGCCACTAGAGTGAGTTGCCATCAAGTACAACACCTGTGCCATAGTACCAAACCAGAATCATAATGCCAACATACAATTCAAAGGTGTATTATGAAGTTAAAACTGTACAGAAAGAGATTATAATTACCGAGTTACTGCACCCAATCCCTATGTTTAGCGCATCCTCTTCAACATGCAGGTAACGACTAGATGCGCTGTATTTCTGTCTGACATGATCAACAACAAAACTATCAGGCCATGCCATTAGCATATTTTCTTTAAATGATCAAGATAATTCACACTTCTATCATTCAACCATTTGCATTATTTCTTGTCACTTTCCCATTTCCTCCTCTTATGTTTGTACAATGTGACCCATGGTTGTGTCACTTCCATATTGTAAAGGATGCATTTGTTGATGGCTTCAATTTATGAATTTGATGATGAAATCAAACCAACATATATGTATATAGTATGTATGAGATCAAAATATGCATTAATATGAAGTTTAGTGTGAATAATTACTATATAGTAATTAGTCAAATTATAAGCCTTCACTTACTCTTTATCATGTGCCTTTTTCTATTCGTTTCGAGAAGCTCCCCTTCTCTTTTGTCTTCATCCCTTTCATCATCCCAAATTGCTGCACCTAGTGTTTTGTTGATCTGCTTGATGTACTCACTGGCATAAAAGAAAGACTCATATGATATATACCCCTCTTCCATAGACCCCTCGGGTTTTCCCCTTTGTCGAACAAAACCTTTCAGTTTCTTCATGTACCTCTCTAAGAAGAAAATCCAATGAAAGGAAACCACCCCAACTAATTCAACCATATCTACTAGGTGAATTAGACGATTAACTTGCAAGTACATGAAACTTGTTAGCAATTCCTTCTCAAATATACAGACAATCTCAATTATCTCTTGATGCCTTCATGGGATGCTAGCCATATATATCTTCTTAGATGTGATCCAACATACAAATGAAAATAATTTAGATATGGCATGTCGTAGGTCTTGGGGGAAGTCATGGTTCACACACCCACACACGAGCATAGGATAATGGTAAGGCACAATAAATAGTAAATTATCCAAAAATTAATTATAAAATATTCCATTACATAAAAATAAAATAAAAATATTATGAAATCATGTTTTTTACATACATACTTTTAGAAGGTTCAAAGGGTCATGCGATTTCAACCTTGATAAATGGTCTTCCAAAATGAAGGAACGTCATAGTTAATACCCATACAAGGAAGGCACCCTCACACTCATTATAACTTCTTTTTCTAAAGAAATATCATATTTCTTTAAAATCCATGGGACATCAACTTCTTTGAAAGACTAAGAGGGACCAGCCTCTCCTCTATTCTCTTGTCTTGGTCGATGTTTCTTTTTAGTTTTTAAAGAAATAATATCTCTCATAACAACCAATATGTCACTTTATTTTGATGATATGCATGGGATCTAGTAAGTGGGCAATCTTAAGATGCTCCCAATATGGGAGCTCATAAAAGACAGAATTCCTTTTCATCCCAATGGGAAATTTCTCAACATAGGTGTCAAATAATTATGGATCATCGAACATAGGATCCCCATTTGAATCAAACATTTATGAAAAATCCTTCTTCTTCTCTCTCTCATATGATCTAAGCCATTCAGCTGGTGTCAATATTGCAGGCCTTTGGGTTCTCTCTAGTTTACCATTGAAAGCACATGTTGCTTTTCTGTAAGGGTGTTTTTCTGGGAGGAATACCCTGGAGCAGTCATACACTAACTTTCATATGTGGTCGAACCACCTAGTCTTTAGAGAAGGTACACAACATTTACATCCATGATACCCTTTTGTTATAAGGCCTACAAAATTGTTATATACAAGTTGGCACGTTAGCGACCATAATTATCAGAAAAACGGTAGCGAATTAAATTAATATGCGAAATAATTTTGTTACGTATATAAACCAATCAATAAAAATGTAATTTACCAAAGTAATCTCCTAATCCTAGATAATCATGTATGGTGTAAGCACATATTCCATACAATGTAAAACTCCTTTTTGTTTCAATGGGTCTTGATACATCATACGCATGTGTCCCTTCCAATAATTCCTTCAATTCATCCGCCAATGGTTGTAAGTAGACATCCATATTCTTCACTTGTCTTCTACCAGGGACTATGAGAGCCAACATAAGATGTTCATTCTTCACGGACAACCATGGGGGGATATTGGTATTGATCACTACTATAGGCCAAACATAATAGTTGGTGTTTTGGAGGGAATATGGGTGGACGCCATCCATGGCTATGTTGATTCGTAGACTTCGTACTTCATCCTTGAAATTTCAGTCCATGTATCCTTTACATGCTTCATGGCTATTGAATCAGTTGGGATTCTCATAAATCCTAACTCACTTCTATGCGAGGCATGCCATCCTTGTAGCATAGCTAATTCTTTGCAACAAAAGAGCTTTTGAATCCTTGGGATTATTGGCATGTGCCTCAACATGTTATGAGGAGTACCATGTGATTTACCCCCTTTTTTTTAATTATGGTACCTATCATGCTCACATTTTAGACATATCTCTTTTTCTGCTTATTCTCCTTTATATAGAATGCAATCATTCAGACATGCATCATATGATATGTACTTAACACCCAACATTTTCAACAACTGTTTTGCCTCTTTGTAATTACCCGACAAGAAATTATCTCTTGGAAGAACCTTATCTTTGAATAACATAGAGTTGGTGGGGAATATAATTGTACAACTTCAATATTTAACATTCGTAATATCAACCATTTTTAATGTGGATTGTGTGACAAGATTTCTCAAAATATAAGGGTCTTTATTAATCATGCAAGTGAATTACCTCAATATTGCAGATAAACATGCATTCAACATGCAAAAATTTGTTTTCAAGTTGTACAACAACATCGTTGTCCCCATTTGAGTAGGATTTGACTTGTTGCTAGGTCCAAAGAGAGGGGTGGTAGAAGCATATTTTAGGCTTTCGAATAAGGTATCAACGATATGAGCATCATCCCCTAGCTCATCGTTCTGGAATGCATCAAACAACATTGCCTCCATGGAACTCATATCCCATAAGTAATCATCCATACTAACCTATATTTGATTGCATCCATTTCCAACTTGTGATGAAGAACTGATATTGATTTAGTCATTCCTAGTTAGTGAATCTGGACGTAGTGGGAATTGAATAGGTGGTTGGTTCAACCATTCTTTGTATGCTTCCTCTTCGAGTCTTGCTCTTAATGCAACCTTCTATCGAGTTGACGTTATAGCGGGGTGCACCAGAAGATGGTAGGTGGGTTGATAATCATTAATAGAATCCTAATTTAAAAATATTGAGCGTCATTAGTACAATATCAATGATTAGTAAGCACGTCAATGAAATTAGTTTATTGAATTTACATTATACCAAACAAGTATTACCATCATTAATCCAGGATTGCGGCTGGAAGATGCCATGTTCCAATTGGTAGGGTGAAGAGGCTGCCCATTTTCATCTACCAACTATTTGCGATGCAGCTACTTCTCATAAGAGCTTCCGGCGTTTTTGAAATGAAGGAATATTTTCTGCATCTGCACTCAATTCTGAATCAAGATCCTGCAAATTTGGATACATTTTTATTCAAATTGACATGAACTAAAATAAATAAATTCAATTAGATAATTGAAAAATAAATAAAATATGAACTTACTGGAGATAGAAAGGGAGAACTCTGTGAAGGATTTTTTTCAACAATATGGAACGAGTCGGAATTTGAAGAATTAACCATTTGATATTTTTGAGATTTTGTCCCTGCATTTGAGAAAAATCAAAAATAAATTTTGTGTGCATATCTAAAATTAATCTCGAGAACCATATAACCACATTCTGAATTTTAATATAGTTTTCAAACCATTTTTCAAGAATAAGGTGACTTTAAGCAGAAAGTGTATACTATGAACTATTGTAATTCATGTGGATGTGTCCTAAAGGATAATTTGATATTAATATACCATTTTATGTGAAAATAAAATTTCAAATAGCTTTTAAACTCAACTGGTTCGCTTACCAGAACAAAGCGCATCGATGAATTTAAATCATACCAACGTCGAGGCGTTTAAATAACGCTTGCATCGGTTTCTGACATTCTAAAGAAAAAAAAATGTTATCATATTGGTGCTCTTGTACAAAAACACACACATGTGTTTAAAAAAAATCAACATCGGTATGCCATTGTATCCAAATTTTAGAAAATAAAAATGAATTCAACCATCTCAGTGCTCTTATAACAATTACAACATTGATGCTTTTAAATATAAATTGCACCATTACATTAAAAAAATTAATTGCATCGTTTCAAGTTTTCGAAAAAAAATGTATCATGTCGTTGCAAAAAATTCGGCGCCCCGGCAATGTCGATGCGCTTGACTATCGAACGCATCAATGTTCGAAAAAAAAAACCGCAATTTTTTATTCTTTTTTTTTTAATTAAAAAATGAGCAACAATTGATTTTTTGAAATCTAATTTTAAATTCTTTAAAATAGTAAAAAATTATTCACTATTTCATTATTTTTCCCAAAATTTCAAGGGAGTGATTTGCATGAGAGACATACCAAGAGCACTATGCAGCAACATAATACTTTGGAGTAGCAGAACTATTCAGAAGATTAGAAGTTGAAAGGCATAGTGATTCACTCAAATCCATGCATAGTAAAAATTTTAAAATTTATTGTTTATTTTACTACTACAAGAATTTACAATTTATGTGAGGGTTTAATTGAAAGAGAGATCATTTGCAAGAGAGACATACTGGGAGAATTGTGGAGCAACAAAATATTTTGGAACTGCATAAAGATCATAATTTGAAAGTTATGGTGATTCAAGCAAACCTTGCATAACAAAAATTTTCAATTTTACTGTTAAAATTATTTACAATTTTTGTTAGATTTATTTACAATTCAGAAAAAGTAAAAAGTAAAAATAAAATAAATAATAATAATAATTAAAACCTTGTATAATAAAAAAAATTAATATTGAATTTACTAATAATTTTTTTTACGATCTCTGTTCCTATTTAAATTTAATTAAAATTATAAAAAAACAATAAAATTCAATGCTTACCTTTTTTTCTTTTTGTAAGCTTGGCATATCCTTTTCATTCATTTTCAACAAAAAAAAGAACCTTCTACATCCATATCCATATAGTTAGGTGGCCTCAACTTGCCCATTGGGAAACCATGTCTGTTGGCCACCTTACCACATTATAAGCCATCCAAAAACAAAGGAGTTTGAGACTGTCTATCATAGCCATATAGGTTTGGTTGTCCTTAATTCTCCTTGTAATGAGATAAATGAGACAAAATATCAAGTCTGCAAAACATTCATCTATACATAGAAAAAGGTAAAAATCCAAACTATGCAAGTCATGCTACTACTCGTCGGAGGAGTCTAGAGGTGTTGGGTCTTTTGCACTAGAAACTAGAAATTTTGTCTGAGGGAGGCATAAAATGTGTTTCTCTATGTGGCCGACGTGGGCATTCTATTGCTGAATCTGGAATTGAATGAGTTTAAATTCCTTGTGAAATTCCTGGAAATTTGTTTCAATCTGGGAAGGACCAGAAAAGGGAGTCGCTAAGACTTTAGCCACAATATTATTCATCAGTCAGTAAAGATAAACAATTTTTTTATACTGAGAACATCAACCTCTAGAATGTCCAGGGTCCGGCACAAGATCCTGCCATTCCTCCATATCTAGATATGTTCTTGTTTCCTTTGATTTAAGTCTGCTTCCCATCTAGAAATTAACTAGCAAATTTGAGGTTGAGTATCGGCCTGGTAGGCCTCAACAACTTCCCGAATTATGCATGAGGTGGATCTACGACCTTGTCCCCTAGCTATACATGGATGGGGTTGGATTCCTCCTCTCCTTTGACCATTACCATGATTCCTCCCGCAGCCTCCCCTTGTTGAGTTGTCTCTACCAGAGGACAGATGCACCATTTTGTAGCTTTGCCAACGACAAAGGTAATGGAATAACCTGAAATTAAAAGCCAAGACCACTAACTTGGGGAGACAACCTAGCTTAGGGTCCTCGCACAAACACTGGTAATTCAAATCTATAGAATTGTAACAACAAAATACAACATGATTGTGAAGATGAGGGCTATAAACCATATCTTTCACCAAGATAATGAATTGGGTTTGCCAAAACATGCCTTTCACAACAACCCATGGCTCCTCGAGCCTTCTTGGAGTAAGACCCAGTGTCCATTCAAGAGTTTCCTTTCCAAATTCAATACTTACCTTAAAGCCTTGCTTCTTCTTGAAAAATTTGACCTTAGGATTTAACTTCCTGTACACTCCATAATTAAGCTTTTCCATTTTAGACATTTTAGATTTAATGGGTTTGTGTACTTACTATATATATGGAATTTGACATGTAAAGTAGGGGAATCACTTGTTGCATTAGATCCAAACCTTGTCAACCCTATTTATTAAAAAAAATGGATATATGTTTCGTGGTGCGCCCTGTACAATATAACGCACTGATGCATCCTGTGTAATACACCGCACCATTATAACATTGTCGGTTCTATCTAGTCTGTTCATCGTTGCTCCCATTATAATATAACGCACTAGTGCACCTCTTCTAAATAACACAGTTAACTCATTGTGGTGCGTTTAGACTTACAATTCGCACCGTCATAATTTAAAATTATTTAAAAATAATAATTTTCCATGTTGGTGTTGAACAATTAAATGCTTGGTGTGTTTAATGTGTTGAAAAATAATACTGAGAGGGGGGGGGTGAATCAGTATTATAAAAATCCTTTCAATTCACACAAAAATTTGTATACGCAACTTCAGTTAGTGAAAACAGCGTGTATATGCAACTCTGATGAATGAAACTCGCGTATAACTTGCAGACTTATAATTTTAATTTATTCTTCAGATGTTGATCATTAATCTGTGTGGCAGAACCATATAAACAGTAACCAGAAAAATAGAGCAGACAGTCACACAAAAGAACACAAGATGTAAGGTGGAAACCCAATGTGGGTGAAAACCACCTGCTGCAATTTGTCTGTATCTTCTTTCAATTAGAAACTTCTTCTTACAATGATTATGTACTAGTGCAGTCCTTTACCAGTACACAGGCTGCAAACTGCAGAGAGCTACAACCCTCTCTCTCATTCTCCAGCTTCACCTGAAAGGGAGATACAACCCCCTTTAGCTCTTGTACTAGCTGAGGTACTAGTACGTAGGCTGCTACCTGCAGAAGGCTACAACCTTCTCTTTTCTTCCAGGGACCACGTTTCATAAATTTTCATACTGGATACATGAATAACATCAATCATACGTCAAGTATGTCTGCAACAATCAATCTCCTTTGTACAACTCAATACAGAATCAACCAAACACTTCTCAGAATGTTGTAACTAGAAAACAGTAACAGTAACTAGACACCATTCTGAACCCTGAATGCTGCAGCAACAAACAGAAACAACTAAAGCATATTTCATGAAATGTACGCTACTTCACTATGCAGAAACCTGCATACATACACAACTGTATCAATGCCAACTAGTGTATACGCTTTCTTCAGTTACCGAACCTGCGTGTATATGCGCCTATGCCTCGTCGAACCTGCGTATAGATCTATAAAAGATATTTTACCCTTTTCCTTAATAAAACATCAGTTATACCCAGACTATGAGATTTATAGATCTAATCATGTGCCAATTATAACAGATCAAATATTACAAAGATACTACTACTCAAGCCATACAGTCTTGATCCATCAATAGAACTTATCCATCTTTTAGCGCTCAGGTTCCTCCTTGGTTTAGATCCAGCAATGCACCATACACTAGTCACCAGTATTCTAGATCTTGATCTTCTTAAGATATTCAACACTTAGTCGATGCCCTAGCTAAATGATCTCCTTCTCTTTTTATAGTCCTAGGCCTTACTCAAACCATGATCCAAAACCATTATAGAACCAATACTAGGGACCCAATACTTGGGTTCAACACTTTGGATACAATACCAAGGACCAAAAGCATAGGTTCAAATATGTCGGACTAAATACCATGGACCAAACATAAATTCTCCCACATGTACATGCTTTTCTTGGCATGAAAGTGCGTGCATACGTATATGCACCTTTTGATTGGTGATCCTGTGTGTATACGCGACTTTGTTGAGAGGAACCTGCGTATACCTTCTTTTCTTCCATTCTGAGTGCCTGAGCTATGATTTTCAATTTGAGTGAGTTGCCATCAAGGACAACACCTGCGCCATAGAGCCAAACCTGAGTCATAATGCCAACAATCTCCCCCTTTGGACTTGATGGCAACCCCAAGTCACTTAAAGTCATTCTCCCCCTTTGACATCAAGGGAAAAGGGTTATGCTCCCCCTGAGTACATGCTGAATTTTCTACTCTGCTGTGTTGTCCAAGCTCCCCCTGACTGTAGGCAAGATCTGCAAGAAGATGTTCTGCAAGAGAAACATGACTTTATACACTATAAATGACCTCCCTACCACCAAAGACTCATACATACATCCATCTCCCAATCAAGTGGGAATTGACTCATCTAGCAAGTGGGGATATACCAAGAATTTACATATGATAAAGACAAGAACATTACTTCATTCATCCCAGGCATAGTGGGGAAACCAAGATAGGCCGTTTCATGACCTTGATAAGAGAAGAGAAGAAAAGAAATACATGACATAGAGAGTAAGCATCTCTCAATCATCATTCAAACCAGCAACCATGTTCTCCCTCTGCACCTGTTCCACCTGAAATCAAAAAATCTACGAATTTGAACCAAGATCTTCTAAGATAATGCCAACAATGCATTATTAGAAGAATATATGCTCCCCTTGAACCTGTGCCAGATAGTCTCTATCAGACCCATATCAGACTCTTTCCATCCTGAGCCTGGCCCACTGTTTGTCTTCAAGGCACATATACACGACTGTATCTTCATAAACCAACGTATGTACATGGATACTCCTTATGAAACTCGCGTACAACCACTTTTGTCTGAAAACAGATAAGATTCAACAGCAAGATGATGCATCAACTACCCCCAGCTTTTGTCTGAGGTATTCAAATGTCTCAATGGGAAGTGGTTTGGTGAGTATATCAGCAACTTGTTCCTTAGATGGAACATACTCCAATTTGACATTTTGTTCAAGCACTTGTTCCCAGAGAAAATGATAATTGATAGGTATGTGCTTGGTTTTTGAATGCATGACAGGATTCTTCGAAATACTGATTGCACTTGTATTATCACAAAAAATTGAAATAGGTGAAGTACAAGTGATTTGAAGATCTTGCAATGTTTGCATCATCCAAAGGAGTTGTGTGCAACAAGATGCAGCAGCTACATATTTTGCTTTAGCTATGGATAATGCAATGGAACTTTGTTTCTTGCTGAACCAAGATACTAATCTAGGACCCATAAAGAATGCACCACCACTAGTGCTTTTTCTGTCATCCACGCTTCATGCCCAATCTACATCTGTATATGCATGAAGTGTGAGATTTGTATCTCTAGGATACCATAAGCCATAGTTTTGAGTTCCTTGAAGATACTTGAAAATTCTTTTAACTGCCTGAAGATGAGTTTCCTTTGGATTTGCCTGAAATCTTCCAACTATACCTATTGCATGCATAATGTCTAGTCGGGTACTTGTTAGATAGAGCAGACTACCTACCATGGATCTATAGGTTGGTTGATGTACAATTTCTGATTCATCATTTGCGCTGAGGCTGCATCCTATTACCATAGGAGTACATACTGGTTTTGAATCCTCCATCCCATATTTCTTCAAGATCTGCCTGAGATACTTTGTTTGTGATAGAAAAATACCGTCTTTGTTTTGTTGGACTTGTAAACCAAGAAAATATGTGAGCTCACCAAGCAGAGACATTTCAAATTATTTTTGCATCACCAAGTCTAAGTTTTGACTCATGTCTTCCTCATTGCTACCAAAAATGATATCATCAACATACACAACAAGTATTAGCAATTTATCATTGTCAATTTTTATATATAGATTGCTATTTGTTGATCCTTTTGAGAAAACTTGTTGATGGAGGTACTTATCCAACCGATAATACCAAGCTCTTGGAGCTTGTTTAAGGCCATAGAGAGCCTTTTTGAGTCTACATACAAGTTTTGGATCATTTCCAAGGATAAACCCATCTAGTTACTCAATATATACTTCTTCATCCAAGTCTCCATTCAGAAAGGCAGATTTCACGTCCATCTGAAATACTTTGAACTTCTGAAAGCTAGAGAGAGCAAGGAACATTCTTATGGCCTCAAGTCTAGCAGCTGGTGCAAAAGTTTCTTCAAAGTCTACCCCTTCTTATTGCGCATATCCTTTACAAACAAGTCTTGCCTTGTTTCTAACCACATCTCCATTTTCATTCAGCTTATTTTTGAAAATCCATTTTGTCCCTATGACATTCTTATCTTTTGGTCTAGGAACCAATTCCCAAGTGTTATTCTTTTCAATCTATTCAAGTTCTTCCTCCATGGCCTTGACCCAGCATTCATATTTGCATGCTTCTTTTACCTTTTGTGGTTCGGTGGAGGAGAGCAATGCTAGATAGCTTGAAGCTTCTGAAATTATTCTTCTTGTTTGAACACCTGCCTCTTTCTGTCCTGGAATTTGAGTTTCTGGATGATTCTTCTGAACGTATCTAGATGGATTATTTTCTTCTATCCTTATTTTTTCTTCTGGTGCCTCATGGGTTTCTTCTTCGTCATGAATCTGATTTGATGTTGAAGGATAGTCTTCATCATCTTCGAGATTTTCAGATTTTACTTGCCTAGGAGTGTTTCCTTCTTCATCAACCACTACATAAATACTTTCAACAGTTTTTCCAAGTCTTTTATCGTAACACTTATATGCTTTGCTATGGGGAGAGTAACCAAGTAGAATGCCTTCATCTGCTCTAGGTCCAAACTAGCCAAGATTTTCATCAGTCTTCTTAATGTAGCATTTGCTTCCAAAATTTTTGAAGTATTTTACCATGGGAGTCTTACCATACCAAAGTTCATGAGGAGTCTGAGTGTTGTTTACTCAGACATTTGTCTTGTTGAGAATAGTAACTGCAGCAAATGCGGCTTCACCCCAGAAGGTTGCGGGAGTTCCAGATTCATCAAGCATAGCACGAGCCATTTTTTGAACCGTTATGTTCATCCTTTCCACTACTCCATTTTGTTGAGGAGTCCCTGCAGCAGAAAATTCCCTTATTATTCCATGTTTTTCACAAAAATCGAAAAATTCATCTGAGGTAAATTCCCCTCCTCGATCTGACCTGAGGCATTTGATTCTGCGATCTGATTCGTTTTCCACCAAGGCTTTGAATGATTTGAACTTTTCGAAAGCTTTATCTTTATGCTTCATAAGTCCTATCCAACACATCCTGGAAAAGTCGTCAATAAACAATATAAAGTATTCTTCTCCTCGAGGTGACCTTTTCCTAGTTGGACCACATACATCAGTATGGACAAGTTCAAGTGGCCTGCTAGCTGATCCTTCCTTTTCAGGGAAATTAGCTCTGGTTTGTTTACCAAACTGACATGATTTGCATATTGCATTGTCTGGAATTCTAATGTCAAGGAGATCACGAACTACCTGATATTTGCATGCTTTCCTTATATGAGAGAAGCTAAGATGCCCCAATCTTCTGTTTCATAGCCAGTGTTCATCATTCTTGCTTAGATAGCATTGTTGTTCTCCTTCTTTGAATATGTATAAATTATTTGGAGTTCTTATGCCTTTCATCACTATTTTTCCTGTGTCAAGCTCATGAACAATACATCCATTTGATCGAAATATTACCTCAGTTCCTTGATCGCACATTTGAATGACACTCAATAGATTATGCTTTAAGCCATCAACATACATAACATTTCCAGCTTTGACCTTCCTTTTCAAACGAGAAGAACCTTTACCTTTTATGAATGTAGGGGTGTCATTTCCAAATAGACGTTCTTTTCCCTTTCTAAGGCAGTATATGATTGAAGTTTTTCTTTATCACCTGTCATATGTTTCGAGCATCCATTGTCAATGTACCATTGATTTTCCTTTCCTTCCGCATATAAGGCTATCCCACATCTTTCTAGTTGCGGTTCTTTCTTTTTCCATGTTTTGGGACTCAATGAAGCTGGCTCCTTCTGAGTTGTTTGCCGAAACCTACTCCTGCATTCAAAATCTTCATGACCGAAGTTGTTACAAATAGAACATTTTATTTCATTTTCAAGAGAAGAAAAGTTATTGTAGGTCCTTTTCATGATTCCAGTCATACTTCATTGTTTTTGAGCTTCCTTTATGACCAAAGTTATGACAAGAGAAACATTGACCATTGAAGAAATTCCTGTGAGCCTACAAACCAAATGACTGTAGTTTCCATTGACATCCATTCTTGAGCCAGAATGATTTACCTGTGGTCGATTGAAGCTTCTGTTCATCCTTGAAGTAGATTGCCCCTGATTTACTTGGTAGTCTTTGTTCATTCTTGAAGTAAATGGTCCCTGATTTACTTGGTAATCTGCTTTATACCGTTGTTGTCGATTGTCAACTTGTTCACTTCTCCTTGCTGCATCAAGATAACTTTTGGAAGTGGATGGCTTCTGTTCTTGCTTTTTTGCTTGAGACACTTCTTCCGAATATCCGAGACCTGCCTTGATTAGAGGAGAACGCTGCACTTTGATAATCTCATCTAAAGTTTCAGATCCTTTAGCAAATCTACAATTAAGGGCTTTTGTTTTCTCAATTCTTTTCTAAGTCCCACAATTTCACACTCTAACTCTTCATTGTGTTTATCTCTTTCAACAAGTTGGAATGTTAGAGTATCTATGATCATATTCTTTTCCTCTAAACAGATTTTAAGTTTAGAAATTTCTTCATAAAGACCTTCTTCATTTATAGCATCCAAGAAGTCATCATCTTCAAAAGCCATCAAAAGTCTATCATCATTGCCTTGTTCATCTTCATCACTATTTGAAAGTCCATCACTATCTTCATGAGTATAATATCTCTTCTTATTATGTTTTCTGTTCCATCTAACTGGTTCCTTACCTTTATCTTTATGAGGAGACTTTGCAGCATAGTGATCGACTCTTCCACAAGCAAAGCATTTGAAAGGCAACTTACCTCTGAATCTTCCAGTTCCCCGTTGAAGGTTCTTGACAAAGTTTGATTCTTATTCTTCTTCAGACATTTATCCTGACTCATTGTAATCTCCTTTTCTTGAGGCTTTGAATGCGGTTTTTCTCCTATCTGATGGTCCCCCTTTTCTCATTTCGTAAGCAGTTAGAATTCCATGCAGCTGGGACATGGTAAGACTCTGTAGATTTTGTTTTTCTTCTATGGCAGAAACTTTTGAATCAAACTTAGAAGACAAAGATCTTAGAACCTTTTCAACCAAGACAACTTCTTTTATTTCTTCACCCAAGTTTTTCATACAATTTACAATCTCATCTATACGTAGGAAATAGTTAGCCACACTTTCATCATTTTGCATTCTGAAACTTTCATATTGAATTCTAAGAGTTTGTAGTTTTGCTCATTTTACCTGCTCATCTCCTTCATAGCTCAGGACGATCTTGTCCCATATTTCTTTTGTGGTTTTGAGCTACATAACCTTGACGAATTCTGATTGAGATAGACTACCTAATAGAGTATTGATAGCCTTTGCATTTGTTTCATACTGCTTCTTACCAGCCGTATCTTTAGGAGTTGTTGATGGAAATGTATATCCTGTTTCCACAATATCCCAAACTTCTATGCCAAGAGATTGAAGATAGGCTGTGGTTCTTACCTTCCAATAGACGAAGTTGCTCCCATCAAAAATTGGTGGCTGGATGGATGCCTCTCTTTCGTAGTTGCTCATGATGATAGGTCTTCCTTCAAGCGGTCAAGCTTCTTCTTTTGAAGGACCTGCTCTGATACCAATTGTTGGAAA